>JAEQBH010000746.1:0-143522 GCA_016808115.1 Tetrastigma voinierianum | reverse complement strand
GAGCACCCGAGCTTGTTTTGGTCATATATCCCTCATCCAAACTCAAAATCATGCACTGTTTCTTTTGTTGGATTCCTTACTCTTCAAGGAACATCATGTCAAAGTTTCATATTTTTTCTCAATCGAATCGACCAGTTGGGAACTATACATCTAGTTCATCAGGCCAGCTTGTGTGGAGCACCATTTTTGTTGATTTTGGGGCCCAAATCCTACTTGGTTCGGGTCCATAAGCCCTAGATCAGTAGTAGGAATGGGTTGGGTCCAGTTTTAGGCCATGTTATGGGTTTCTTTCAACCTACCTTGGGTCCACTTGGATACTTGGTGGTTAAGGAAAGAAGTAAATGTGGCCAGCCAAGGACCTTGGGAGTAGAGGAGTGTTTATGGAGCTAGGGAAGTCCGAGACTGATTGGGGGAGTTCCCGGGACTGAAGGTGCACAAAATGGAGTAAGTTCAGAGAGAAATAAAATAAGAAAATAAGAACAAAAAACGTGAAGGAGAAGAAAAAAAAAAGGAAGGAAAAGAAGAGAGGACAAAGAAAGAAAAAGAAAGAGAGATTCTCTAGATCCGGTGGGCGAGTTCCTCATTTTGAGCAGGACTTCCGACAGACTAAGAGTAGATACTTGGTTTTCGAAGTAGAAAAGAAAGAAGGAAAGGGTAAGGGAGGATAGCCGTGAATTCTGGCATGTACGAAAAGTTGTATGTTTCTCCTATTTTCTTTGCTCTTGTCTTTGCCTTTGATGTTTGCGCTCGTTTTTAGAGCACTAGGCATCAAGCCAGGTCGGCTTCTCGCTATTCTGAGCCTGAATTTACCCATTTATTTTATTGGATTCCTGACTCTGTGAGGAAGATTATGAAAAATTTTGAGAACTTCTCTCAACCATCTAAACTATTGGGAAACCTGACGCCTCTATTCATTAAGTTTTGCTGGAATAGTAGTTAGGTACTAGGCATCATTTGTGTCAGCTTTTAAATATTCGAGTCGACCAGACTCGCTTTTATTTTTTTCGATTCTGACTCTATGAGGAAGATTCTCGAAAATTAACCTGGATTAGCTGCTCATTAGGTTATGTTTTCTCGGAATGCTAATTAGGCACTTTTGCCTTGTTTGACTCGCTCTCACCATCCTGTGAGTCGAATCAGACACCGCTACTTTTTCAACCCTTACTTTGAGAGGAATGTTCTAAAAAAAAATTCAGATTTTCACAATCGAATTTAGCTGGGTCGGGGGAACTAGATCACGCCCATTAGGTTTATTTTTTTTTTTTCCAGGATAGCTAGGGCATATCGCTTGTTTCGCCTGCTCTCACTCATCCAGGCTCAGAATCATGCATCATTTATTTTTTTAGATTCCATTCATTAAAGAATATTCTGGTGAAATTTGAGAATTTTTCTCAACCGATTAGACCAGTTGAGAACCTGTTCAACTGGTTGTGCAGAACAGCTTATGGGCATCCCCCCTATTTTAGTACTTTTCAAGCTCGAACTCGAGGCTTAAGCCCCGTTTCGCAATGCATTCAGGCCATATTTAGGGTCTAAAGCTGAGCCTAACTTGAATTAGAGGGGACCCACTCTAGAGTTAGGACACTTGGGGTTAGATGAGTTTGATTATGAATTGGTGATTGTGGTTAGTGAATTTTCATTTGGAGAGTGTGGAAAGAAACAAACATCTGAATCCTCTCATTTTCCATTCACTTCCATTTTGAAATACGAACTCGTTACTGATCATGGACGATGTTGTGTGCTTATGCTTATTAACTAACCATATCTATCGCATGGCTGGGGATCATGTGCGTATTTGCTTTGGTATTTGCATTTATATGTGTACATGGTAAGCCGGGATTCTTGATGTTTGTGGTGCATTCGAAAGCCATTGACCGACTTATGCAACACATAAGGACCACAAGTAATAAGATCCATTGTTTTATTTAGTCGAGTGTTTATGCATGTTACATCAGTAGGCTGGGTGTGATTCGGTCATCCGTTTCAGCCCGAGTGATCGATTATTCTTTGACCCATATGATCCCATGTACCCAATTCATTAGCAAAGACCGAGTTCTGGGCTTAGAGGGGTGCTACCTCGCATGAGGTACCTTCCAAATAAGTAACTTGATCCCCGGACCCAGAAATTGAGTTTTCGTGGACCCTTTTTTTCTTTACTGGAGTCAATGAGGGTTTTTTTTTTCTTACTTGATTTTCCCCGTAATAAATAAAAATAAAAGGTAAGTGGCGACTAAAAAAAAACCGTTCTCATCGACTTGACATTTTTCTAAAGCTCGAAAATCAACCTACTTTTTTTATTAATAACGAAGTCGCGCCTGTACCCCATGGATCAGCAGGTCCATAGGCATAAAACAGGGGCTTAGAAAGGTAGCCTTTGCTTCGATCAAAAGCTGTCTGATGTTGTTCCTCCCATTAAACTCTTCCACTTTTTATAACTTGATTAAGTCAGAGAATACCTTAGTCTTCCCTACCAGATTAGAGACGAACCTTCTTAAATAGTTCATCTGACCTAAGAACTTCTGAATCTCTTTCTTATTTTGAGGAGCCTTGGCTGAAATGATGGCCTTGGCTTTGTTTTGATCCACTTCCACTCCTCTTTGGTGAACTAAAAACCCTAAAAAATTTTTGGCTTGAACTCAAAGCACATTCGAGTGGATTGAGTTTTAGCTGATGGAGTCTCATTCTTTCAAATGTTTCCTTAAATGATTCTCATGTTCAGTAGCCTTCTTAGTTTTAACCACAATGTCATCGATATAAATCTCCATGTGGTGGCCTAACATATCATGAAAGATAGCATTCATAGCCCTATTTTAAGTTTCAACAACGTTCTTCTAACCAAAGGGCATGACCGGCCATTCAAACATTCCTAAGGAACCAGGACATCTGAAGGCAATCTTAGATATATCATCAACAACTACTAGGATTTGGTTATACCCAGAGAAACCATCCATGAAGGACAATAACTCATTATTTGCAATAGAGTTAACTAACATGTCAATAATAGGCATTACATACATGTCTTTAGGAGTGACATCATTTAAATCCCTAAAGTCTACACAAACTCTAAGTTTCCTATTCTTCATCATCATAGGGACAATGTTTCCTAACCACTACACAAACCTTGTAGGTTTGATGAATTTGGCCTTCAAATGCTTCTTAATCTCCTTTTTCACCTGCCGCCACTCGATCATTCTTTCGTGGCCGGTGCCAGGTGGAACTCCGACTTGATAGGAAAGCAGTGTTCCACCAAGCTTCTGTCCAACCTTGGCATCTCATCATACTTCCATGCAAAGCAGTCTTTGAACTCCTGTAGTATTGCAATAATCCCTTCCTTCAAGTCAGAAGGTGGGAACGAATCGGCTATAAGTAACCCTGCCCTCCACGCTTGGCTGAGGTTCACTTCCTCCATGGGGGTCGTACTGAAGGCGCTTCAAACTTTTGGGAGGGGCTCGTCCAACCTCCATCCGCTTTCATTTTCTTCATATACATCCCTTTTCAAAAATCATCTCACTCCCATAGGTGTCCTAGAGGTTCTCTTCAATCCTTTCCATAGTATGCTACATTTTCATTTTTGAATATGGAAGTTGTACCACGTGATTATTTTGGAGAATAAATCGGGCCATCATCGATCTCCTCAATGATTAGACCATTTGTTGGCATGTAAGGCACGATTCTAGTCACCTTTAGGAGTTTAGTCGCCTCATTTTGGATTTTCATAGGCCTATATGCTTTCCTTGGGACCCCATCTTTCCTTCTACTAGTGAACTTGATCGGATTGAATTCCTGATCATAATACCTGGTTTCCTTAGAGCTTGTAGCTGCCATGAAGGGCTACTTATTTGTTTCAAGAATTAACTCCACTTCATTACCTTCAAACAAGAAGAACTAGTGAAAGAGGATGACACAAGCCGCTTGGCATGAACTAAATTCATCCTCGAAAAATGTTGTAATTGCGAATGAGTCTATCACAAAGAAGGAAAATAATGAAGTTTGCCGCCCATGGTGATATCTATAGTTAGTATCCCTAGGGTCTCGATACTCAATAAAGCTGTACATAGCCACCTTGTTTTTATCGATCACTAAAGGCTTTATGTACTATACTACGTAGGTTTCAATATCTCCTTTGGGGTTTGCATTCTTCCGAGGGTTCTATGGTGACCCCATCGTGGTCCTCATCTTCCTCTATCACAAGGTCCTTCCCTTCTACCCCTTCTATGTCTTCCTCTGCCTTTTTTAACTTGAACATAGCTAGTAATGTTAAAGAAACAGTGGAACAATTTAAAGAAATAGGGATTTCAACTATTAATAAGGCCTCCGTGTCCATTACTTTATCTGCACTACTCATTGACTCCATATCTTCAATAGTTGTCCTCCCAAACTTTGTTTTTTTCAAGCTAGGAACCATTCCTTCCTTCACTTTTTTTAATTTCATGGCTTCTTCCAAGAGTGTTTTATTAGATACATCAATGAGTTGCCTTCTATTACCTTCTCTTTGCCTTTTCATCCTCCTCTTTTAAGTCATGGAAAGGCTTTGGGGAATTTTTTTGTGTTGTACCACATGCCACCTTTGACCAGGAGAAACCCTAAGAGGAATGATACACCTCATGAGCCTTTCCATCTCTACAACCCGCTCCTTTGAAAAAACAAGTTTGTTTCCCACCATATCTTTTGGGGAAGTGAATTTGTCCCGGGAGACATCACTGCACCTTTGGAGAACTAGGTCCAATTCCTTGGAAAATAGCTTGACTAGAAGAACATGTCCTTCCCGCAAATTTCCATTAGAGAAGTGAAGCTTTGCAATCTTCTCTTGGGGAAAAATCTAATTCCTTCGGGATGAGCCGACATTTCATCCTCTAGAAAAACCTTTCTTTAGTTAGAGGAACAAATCTATCCCCGTGATCCACCTGAAATCCGCCCCTCACTCTCTCCCTTTAGGAAAACAGTTTGTTTGCCTTCTTTCTTGGAACAAGAACTTCCTTACAACTTTGTCATTTGAGGAGGAACTTACTCTCGGGTAAAAGGCTTTGTTTCTCGAGAGGAATTTTCCCGAACCCGTCGCATCATTTTCCCTCGAGTAGTGAAATTTATCTCTCGTGGAGGGGTGGGCCTTTCTATAGCTTGTTCTCTAGGAGGAACGAACCTATCTCTTAGGAGTACATCTTGCCTGGGAAAGCCCTTTTCTTGAGGATTGGATTATGTTACTCTCTCTTCCTACTATATCCCCTTCACTAAATTTATCCCTGATGGAGGATCTGTACACATTATAGACCACTCATTTTTCAAATTTTCAACACTAGACCGCATAATATTTAGGACCTGTCTTTTATTAGAGAGTTTTCCCGCCTTCTTGAATTGTATCAATGCTCTTAGGTTGAAGCAAGCAGTGTTGATTAAGGCCACTGGTGGAAAAGGATCCTCATTGATTGCCATAGCCTCTTTTTTGTCAAGGAACTTGAGTATCCCTTTGTTGATCCTATTCTATATGACATTTTCTGAAACCTCAACATGCATTAGTAGTGTGGTTCCATGAAATGTGGTACTTATAGTAAGTCTTTCCCTTACCATCCTTTGGCTGAATCGGGTGGTCTTTGTATAGCTGCAATATCTTTATTTCTCGAAATAAAACATTTCCTCATTTTTCGCTACGTCAAAAGTATATTGGACATGTGTACCAACAATTTGTGTCTTCTTCCATAAATCAAGTGCCTTTTCTACCAAAAGAGGATAGGTGAATGTCCCGATAGTAGATAGATCTACCACTGCCACTTCCAAGTTCACCTCTTGACAATAGGTTCCCATGGACTTCTTCCTTTGGTAACTTTCTTCCTTGAGCAGCTCCTTATATTCTGTCACCTTAGCTATAAGTTCATAAAAATCTCTAAATTCCATACCTTGATTTTTTCCTCAACCTCAATGTTCAAACCTCTTTGTGCCATTTTCACTTTGTCTGAAGACGTGGATCTTGGCGTATGTTTTCATCTTCAACCGGAGATGAACAAACTAAGGATCGCTCTATTTCTTCGCAATGTTGTATACTAAGTTAATATCGCTCTCACAAAGAGTTAGAAACAATCTAAGCTTGAAATGATAGAAATTCGTAGTCGCCCAATTCCCACATCGCATGCTGAATCAAGAACATGCTCCGTGGATCAATTCATCTTCTCCGCAGAACAAGGAGAAATCGGGTGGATCCCGTAACCTTCTCGTGGGCCCTCCATGTCTATCATTTCTAGATGTGGTATGTAGAACTCCGAGTGTCTAATTTCGTCTCGAGGTCAATCTCCATATAACTCATTCACCGCTTCTTTGATTACTTCTAAATATGGTACTAGGGCTGGTTGCCCAAAAGGATGTTGAGGAACTGGTTGAATTTATTATCCCATGTTGCCATTCACTCCTGCAGGCAGTTGCATGATGCCCCCCGGGCCTCCATTGAAATAAAAGCCCCCTTCATATGCTCTAAGTTGTGTAAGTGGATTAATTTGAAAGTAAAATCCTTTAAGCGGGCTACAGCTTCCGTTGCATTAGTCTTTTCCTACTACGTTCTCTAGAATACCACTGTCTCTCCTATGTGAAGGAAGGTATCTAACCTCTCGCCGCATAGTGAGCTGAAATCACCACCTTCTTGTATGTTCTAGAATACCGCTGAGTTCGTTAGGAAAATTGCCTTTAGCTGAAGCAACTTCCAACCTTGGTCATTCTCGTCTAAGGTTCTCCGTAATGGACGGAGATTGTTGTTTCATTTATATCATAAAGGCAAATTCCGATCACTCGTCAAGCTCTTTATTTCTTACATGAGAGCCTAAATATAAAATTATTAGAGAAAATAATAAAGACATCCACACATTACTAAAGAACCCTTTCCTTCCACTTGTTCAGTACGACTGTTGGATTGATTCCCCTGTTATTGTATTGGAGAATTCATTAGGTTTTCTATCTGTTCCCCCAAGGCTGAAATCTTCCTTCATGTGCTGCTTTTAGAGCATTAGATCCCGAGTTCGAAGACTCTACTGTAGTCTTACTTCTTAATTTTAGTGGCATTCTTTAGCAATAATGGGTCCCACTGAGCGTGCCAAAACTATGTTTGGTAGATTTTCTAGTGGAATTCACCAGAATATACCAAAAGCACGGAAATTGGTGAATGTGTGGGCGTGTTAGGAAATTATAGTATTTCCAAACTAAATCGTGTTGAAATCTAACTTCTGCTCAAACAAAAAATGGATTCTCTAGTTCCCTTGACAGTTCCATAGAATCTAAGTGGAAAAGTATCTTGAAAATTAGATTGTATAGACTGAATTGAAAGCTAAGAGGAAACTTAACGGACTAGTAGGAAAAGTGGTAGATTTCATTATAGAATTGAACTTAAAATCAAGTGCTGAAGCAAGAAAGCTTTGAAGTAACAAATTCTTGTAAAGGAAAAACATGTAAAACTAAGCTAAGAATTTGGAAAAGATGGCTGATAAACTTCTAGAAAAACAGAAATGCTCTTGGTCGATTTTAATTCTTAGTTGATCATGATCATCCTCTAAAATTGGTGTTGAGTCTTCCTTTTATAGGCATTTCTAAGTAATTGCCCCGACCCCCTTTCTCTAATAACTTTCCATGTCTCTACTAAGGAGTCTTGCTCCCCAAGTAACTTTCCACCACTACCCACGTCCTCTACCATGTCATGATTTTGAGAAAAAGTCTCCTCCATCTTTTGCTTTTGAGACAGTCTCACATTCCTCTCACAGGTAGCTTTGATTTTTTTTTTTTAAATCAGATAAATGTCCCTGCACCTTTCTACGGGCCGGTTCCCATGGGGCCTGGGTCAAGTATATCTATTCGGCCAATTCAAGAACCATTTAGGCCCAAAAATTATTTTTAGTGTCAACACCATGATTCCGTGTTAGTATTGAAAACAAAATGCCTTTAAGTCCATCAGTAAAGCTAATTGGAGAGTTCATGGTTGTAAGGGGGACAATAATGACTATACCATTTGTCTAACTCTATATGTGCGTGCACTCCTACGAGATGGGGGTACAATCATAGCACGCAATGGCATTGCATCCTCAATAATATCATCATCATCTACAAGTGTTATGGCAACACTATTTAGTAAAATCATCATAAATATAAATATGTATTCAATTTTCATGGAGAATGAAATTTGGCAGACCTTGCATAGTAGGAATTTCATGTGAAGGTTAACGCTCAGGAGTGTCAAATATTGTTTGATGAAAAGGGGATGTACTATGGAATGGGGAAGGAAATGCATGTCGTTAGCCATATCATATGATGGAGATGATGGGACACTAGTTGGGTTAGACCTAAATGCATGCATACTACCCCGTCGTCCTAATCTTAATTGCTGCATCACATGTCTCATTTTGATCAATTTCTCATTTATAATCCTTTTAAATGCCTCATACTGTTGCCATAATTCTTGTGAGTTCCATATATCGCTATTAGTAACCCATCCTAAAAAACTAGTTGGTGAATTAGTATGTAATGTGAATATGTGTTTGTATAAGTAGTTTCTTACGTCACTATCTTCTGGCTCTACATCTAACAGAGGAATAGGCACGTCCTCAACAACTTTTAATGTTGAAAATGCAACCAATTTAATTGAAAATGTTAAGAATTCTATTTGGAAACAGTAATTAGTGAGATTCTAAATAGGTACCTCTCCATGTCCAAATGAGTCATAGTGTCGTGACTTAGCTTCAAGTCTTCTCTTTAACAAGTCATCGGTCCATGCAACTATAGGAGGTATTGTGATAGGCACTTCAATGCTAGAGAGCTAGGGCCATAAAACAACTACATATAGAAAATAAGCATAAGTTGTTATATGTCGCAAATGGTTTGATAAGGCTAATGATTAAAGTGAAAGTAATAAAATGCCAACCCGTTGAAAGCATCGAATTCCATCTAATAGTTTATCAACGACGAACTGAGCCCAATTGACGTCATTCCTAAAATTATCCCATGTAGCGTATGTCAAAGATTTCGACATCTATCAACACGTGATATTGGGGCTAGTATTGTAGTACATGCAAAAAAATGAAGGTCTTCCTAAATTCTTCACCAACTGGAAGCTCAAATAGTCTATCTTCCATATCACATATCTGCCCAAAAGGATGCTCACTTGAAACGAAAGAGACTTGTAGAATCCTACCATGTATAGGCAATCCAAACAATTCATTAACCGTTACTAGTGTGACTTCTAATTTATGAACTTATGAGACTTATAGTTTTCTAAGGCCAACATTGAAATTCTGAATGAGCCATAAACATAGAGCATGTCGCAATTCTATGCACATAATAGACAATAGCCCCCCAAAATGCGTATCACGAACTGCCTGTTGTTTACCCTCATCAAGCCTATTACAGAGACGTAAAAAGCTAGATGGTGAACATCACGTCAATGAAGTCCCCACCTATATAAGAGTAACCAAAATAGGGAAATATTAAACTCTTTTAGAAGAATTACAAATATGTATCCATTAAGAAGTATATCATGCAAGTTGATGGATCATCAGGGCGATTGTTGACTTCATTCGATGATTTTAAAGTTGTATAAAACTCCGGTGATACAAAAAACAACATAATTAAAAATACATATATTCATAGAAGACACTTAATTTAATTCGTATTGATAGTACGTGGTGAATAGAAAGTGGAAGGAAAAAAACAAAATGTACAAACAAGTAATAGTACAAACAATAATACAAAACATTAGCTCTTATACACCAACATATGAAACAAAAGATTAGTTCAAATAAAACACTTTTCCAAAATAAAAATGATTTCCTCATGGCAAAGGATTAGTACACTTGGACCTATTGTGTCCAACCCCATTACATCGAGAGTAATGAATAGCCCTCTTATGGGCGAACTATGACTCAATGCAATATTGTCAAGGTCTTCCAGGAGGTCATTTCACTTTTGAGGGTAGAAGGATAGGAAATAAATGGCCTTCTCCATCTTCTAAACTTCTATTAGTAGAAAGTTTAGGCATGTTATAGGTCAGCTAATGGTTGAAACTGACCTAAATAAATCAAACTTTGGATTGAGACATGATGACATCTATCCATGTATTCATAAACATCTTTGGTCTCAATGTCTAGATAAGGGGTATCAGCATGTGCACATGGCAACTCGACATTTTCCATGCCTTACAATCACGAGACGCATCGCTCATGTTGACAACCAAAAAATCTCGCCGTTGAACACCTTAAATGTAAATTTAATAGCGCAACAGATATCGGGTCCAAACCTTATAATATTACCCAACATCTTCTCCTTAGTTTTGGGTCCAACCACACTCTTCCACTTTCCAGTCTCACTAATATGGTTAGTTAATATCCCAACCAGCTTATCCATGTGCTTTAATAACAATGTATAAATCGTTTGATGGCACTCCTCTTTTAACCATGAGTTGAAGGACTCTACAACATTGGTGGTCATTTTATGCCAATGTTTTTTTAGGGAACTTAGACATTGCCTAAATTTTAGGGTTGTTTTCTGTAACCCATTTTACTAATTCCTCATTGAATCGAATAAGTTTTTCAAATGCATCATGATAGTCTGCCTCCAATCTAGCGAAAGCAATGCCATCCAAAAGCGCCTAAACATCTTCCTTACCTTGCTTCCTTCTAATGTTTTCATTGGTTGCTCAACCTGAGTTCTTCATGTGATAACAATATGCATGATATTCGGTACCAAACAACTCTGAAACACTACGCAAGATCCCTTTATGTCTATTTGAAATAATCACAATTTCTTTACCATCCAATAGACTCTTGATTTTTTTTCCAAGAACTAATACCACTCTTCATAATTTTTAGAACTAACAACACCTAAGGCTAGAGGAAACATTCCATCATCAGCATCATAAACAATGGTTGCAAAGTTCCCATAGCCACTAAGGTGGCAAGAATCAATCACCAAAATTAGTTGACACCCATGTAAGAGCCCATGTATTGAGAGTGTGGGCCCTTATATGGGTCACACACTTATAAGAGTGTGGAGCTGATATGAAACGGATTTGGATGTGATCCAAATATGAGGGATTTTATTCTCGATAATGGAATGTCACGGGATTAGTAGAATCTTGGGTTCGAAGTCCCTTACTAAGAGAGATAATAAAGCTCGGGGGCTTGTTCTTCGGCTTAAGGTCGATGAAGGAACACGCCATAATGTATAGGGATGCGTGTAGCCTATCATCACTTATGGTGAGGGGCATTCTAGACATTTCATAGGCTAGGGATTTCCTACAAAACCATCTTTATGGGAAACCCTAAGAACACAACACAAAAAAGGCCATTTGTTCTCTTATCTCACATGTAAGGTTCAAGAGAGCTCGAGACCGGGCTTGGCCCCTTCTGATCGCACTGGGCTAGCACTAGACCTTCCGAAACCATTGCCTTTCGAGGTTACCTGGGCCTCCACTGTGTGGATTGAGGCAAACCTAGGACTTGGTTTGTTTTGGTCTTTGATACCCCGACTAATAGATCAATTTTTGAAACCGACACAAGCTAATCCTGCACCCCTCTCTTTAGTGTAGAATAGGATTTGATTCCCCAAGGGGTCCTTAGATGGGTTTTTGTTGAGATTTTTTTGTTTTCCATTGCTTTTGGCATGTGATGCCGTCCTTAAAAACCTTCACATCTAACATTTACTTATTTATTTTCTAATTGTGTATTCGACATATTTCACGCCTTCTGTATTAGTGATGATTCTACTAAGTAAACCTCAACGATATCATCACTGTAAAAGATCACATTATCCAAGTCATCCATATCTTCTAAATCTTGGATGACTTTGGGATTGAACTTGAGGATGTAGTGCATCTTCATGGTGTTTAGGGAAATACAATTTCTTAATATCTCCACTGTGAATTCTCCTTCAAATGACATTCCCTTATATACACGATACCCTTGCTTACTACTAAATATATTCCCATTACCTATCATTTTGCTGCACAAGTTTACTCCCACATGTAAATAATAAACATGCATTGAATTATCCATCAACCTATTTCAATAATAGAATAAAGTAAATGGGCTTTTGAAACCAATTCAGGGAAGAAACAAATATAAAGTAAATGGGCTCTTGAAAATGGCACATGTGCAATTTTTTTTCTGACATCTATACACTTTACATATAAGATGGAGGAACGTACTGTCTTACATCCTACCTATACAATAATTCCTCGTAGAACATAAATGATACAAAAAATTATAAATATTAGTACGCAATATGATTAAATGTGGATGGTATTTTTTGATAAATTAGAACATGTAAAAGAAGAGTTCTATTTATGAATAGTACAAAAATTATGGTGATAAAACTTTAAGATTTCAAGGAGAAATGCTTGCTTAATCCTCCCCTCCTCACTTGCCAAATCCCTAACATCTGCCACCATCTCAAATATGATAAATAATCTACTTGGACTAATATCCATTTAGGTACTATGGATTGATGCAAAATGTAAAAGTTCTTAAAGTATTATTCATTATTCACTTATTTCTTAAAACACTATAATAAACACCTCATATTTATTGTAGACGATTTCTATGAAGGGGAGTTTCACAAAGGAAGGTGTAATGGAAGTGGGGTTTACAATTACATTGTGAATGGGAAGTATGAAGGTGATTGGATTGATGGAAGATACAATGGGTATGTGATTGATAGTTGGGCTTGAGGGAGTCCATATAAGGGGCAGTATTGGCAATCCCTCGCTAGAGACTATTTTCTTAAAGAAATCTATGGCTCATTTGAAGGCTAGGGCAGCAAACATATTGGATTTCTTGATAAAGTGCAAAGGGATCGGGCTACAATGTTAAAGAAATATGATGCTTTCCCTCATTTCACCTCATTAAGGGTAGTTTAGATATTATCAATTTTTAATAACCTGACATTAATTTTTGATGCTTTATGGGTTTAGGGTTGAATTAGGGGTGTTTTCTAGGCTCTTTATAAAATAAGAGCTACAACTAATCTTAAAGCATAATTGCCCTTTTTTTTTTATTGGCAAACAATAAAGAAAGATATATTCATAAAAGAGCAGGCCCAAACAACATACATATAGTATTAGGGATGGCAATAGAGTGTTTTTCCTGGCATCACCCGCCACTCATAATAGGACAAGTATGGTATATATATAAATAGGTTTTTAATTGGTTTGGGAAAATTTTTGTAAAACCCGAATAAGGTTTCAGACAGGTTTGGTTTAATTCCCGCCACCCTTCCCTCCTACCACGACTATCCCGTTTCTAGTACAAAAATGCATCTCTCAAAACACCTTTGAACTACTCACATATTTAAAAAATTAAACCACTTCAAATCTCAAAAAATCATGCCACATCCAACATCTCACGAATTTCAAAAGGTTAAGTCACAATCAACTTCTCAGAGTCTATTGTTGCCGCCCCCACCATTTTTTCTTTGTCACTCCATAATCTAAAACTCAGATATGGGAATTCTTCAAAACATAGAAATAATAAAAGAAAAATAATTATTCCTATTCATGTTTTTCTAGGACTTGTTCTATAGATAAATGGGGTTTCATATGCTCCAAAGAAAAAAATCTCTATTTATTATTCCCAATAAAATTTTCAAAACACGCAATGCCATATTCAGCAAAAATCCTAAAAAATAGATCAATTTTAAAGCTAATTCTAGCCCAAACAAAAATCTACAACACTGACAAACCCAACACACCATAACACCATCTCCAAAATTTGAAACCCAATATTCTAATTGCAAGCAAATTAATTAAAGGCATCAACTCATGATCCAAATCTTCGTCGGGATTCAAAGCTATGAGAACAGCGTGGGCAGAGCAAAAGATATGAGAGAAGAAGAGTGATGAGAAATGAATTGAAAGTGGGAGGTCACTGGGGACCTTTAAGTGTGAGTATTATGAGGAAGCAGGGCTAAGACTATCAAAGGAGCTTTATAGGGGCTTCGACTCTCCTTTCTTCAAGGATTTTTTTAGGGAAGGGGTAATGAAAGAAGGGACTTCCGAATGCGAGGTGGAAGAGAAGAGAAGGAGTTCTTTTAGATCTCACCTTAAGTTTCTTCTTGCATTTATTTTTCACTCGTCCGTTCCATCTTCGGTAGAGAAGATCACCTTTGAATCGATTGTAGGGGATTTAAGAGGATGGAAGAAAGAGATAAGAGAGTGAGAGTAGAGTCGTTTTATTTGGAGGAGAAAGCAGAGGAAGAGAGCCTGAGAGTCGTTTTGTCGTAGGGGAGGGAGAAACAAAGAGAGGATGGAACGCTTGGTAGAGGTGAGTTGGGACGGAGCGAGTAGAGACGGGTTTTCAAATTGGGATATTTGGTTAAAAGGGACAAAATACTATGGAATTTTCAAAACTAACCCTTCATCTTAAAACTTTGGAGATATAACCCTGTTTGGACAATTTTACCCTTACTTATTTGGGATTCCCTCCAAAAACATGTAAGATAGTAGTTGCTCATTCTCTTTCATAATTAATCACTCCAAAAATTTAGGTCTTGTTCAACTCTTCATCCCCTCTAAAATTTAAGCTCCCATCACCTTCATTTTTAGTCATCATCTCCTTCAAAAGTCCAGCTGTCATACCTCATATTGTTTCTCTTTCACCAAGTCATCACCAAAGACTAAGAAAACGCATCAACATTTATATTTGTAACAATTTAGCATATGAACACTCTTTATTCTGTCATTCACCAAGAGTATAACACCCAAGAAGTTATTCTTAACATACGACAAGATCAAATGAAGGTACGTAAATATATTTGGGAAAAAGATAATGGTGATTTGGTTATTATGACATTATTTGGTTATGGTGGAAAACAAAATTTTTATAATAAACATGAAAGAAAATGTTTGTAAAAAGGTTTTGTATCAAAAGAGTAAAATTGATATTGTAACATGGAAAACATGGAAGTAACTACAATTAAGTTTCTTTTGTAAGGAACTTAACAGTTGTTAAGTTTTTTGTAAGACATCTTGACCTATACATAACTACAGTTATGTTTCTCTTACAATGAACTCAACAATTTTTAAGTTTTTAGTAAAACAACTTTACCTGAACGTAACTATTGTTAAGTTTCATTTACAAAGAACTTAATAGTTAAGTTTTTTTTGTTAAAACAACTTTACGTATACGTAACTACACTTAAGTTTCTTTTACTAAGAAGTTAATAATGGTTAAGTTTGTAGCAAAAGGACTTTACCTGAACTTAACTATAGTTAAGTTTCTTTTACAAAGAACTTAACAATAATTAAGTTTGTAGTCAAACAACTTAACCTGAACGGAACTAAATATAAAATCCATACCTGCACAACTATTACTTTAAATTTCATTTTAATATTAATAATTAATTATTATTTAATTTTAATTTTATTTTGTTACAATGATTGATGAAGTGGGAATAATGTTTTATATGAAGGAGATTAAGTGCAAAATAGAAACATGTACCACCTTGAAGGTTGCAAAGGTAAAGGTATTGAACTTAGTAAGACTATAACATATGAAGAATTTTTGAAGACCGTTTGTCAGATTTTGAGAGTAGATCCAAGGAAAAATAATGTTTCAATGAAGTATGTGTTCAATGGCAATATACCAAACACTCCTATAAAACAAAAATATGGAGTTGTAAAAATTTTCATTTGGTTGAATTATGTTGATGGTAAGTTGCCAGTTCCATTATGTATCATAACAAAGAAGAAAAATGACAACCATGAGTATGAATCAATCATCAATATTGATTTTAACACTCAATATGTGACTGATTTGAATGATAAAAATAGAATAAGTATGAGTTGTGATCCACTTAATTGTTTTGATTCTCATGACTTGGATACATACAAGAATGTCGAAGATGGTGAAATGAATGTCAATTTTCCTAAGCATAGCTAAGTGATGCAAATTGATTTGATGGAAGAGCCAATTGGAGAATATAAAACACATGCAAAAATGAAGCACAAAGGAACCATTTTTAGTTGGTGATGACCATATAGAATAGTACCAATTATACTCTAATAAGAAAGAATTACAGAAAAAGTTGTGTATGATTTCTTTGAAAAGAAAGTTCCAGTTTAGAACAGTAAAATCTACAACCAAGATATTACTTGTTTGTTTGTACCGATAAAGAATGTAATTAGCAACTTCATGCAACAAAGTTGGGAAATTCTAATTTGTTTGAGATAAGGATTTATAATTCGATAATTGTGTAAAACTTGGGAAAAATTCAATTTTTTTGAAAAATGGCAAAACGGTAATTTGCCTCTATAGTATGTGTGGAACGAAATTCTCAGACCAGTAGATCTGAATCCAGACCACCAATAAATTAATCTCGTGGAGTTTAGTTACCCTAACGAATTGCGTCGAATTCTGAGGTGGTTCAAATTTCACGTAATTCAAAATGAGATTGGTAAATGGCATGACAACATGTGGCATGGCACCACATGACAACATGACTTAAAATAGGGACATATGGAAAATGCCACATGGTGAGACCATATGTGGTCTTGAAAAGATCAATGAGTGGTTTAAGTGTCATAGATGACACTTGTCACCAAAAGGCAAAACATAAGAGGACAAATGGGAACCATGTGTCACACCCCTAAAGAATGATCAGGTAGTGGATAAGAACGGATAAAGGAAAAGATGGAAAAAAAGGAAAGAGAAATGGGGAGAGGAACAAAGGAGCGATCGGCGACACTTGCTTAGATCTCCGACAAAGCAATGATCAAAACTCGTCAGAGCAAGAGGCAAAGTTTATCTATGCAATGAGAGCTTCGTGTAGGTACCAAGATCTAGAGTTTTCGTCAAACTCTAAGAGGTAGGGGTTCTCTCCTACTCTAGTTAGTCCTTGTCTAAGGGTCATTCGATGGCCATGAGGTGTAACCCTAACAGTTGGGTTGGTGCAAGAATAATTGTGATCAAACTGTTGATGAATCACGGACTAGTTCCTGGGTCCTTTATGTTCTTAGAACTGCAGTTCTAAAGCAGGTTGTACTTGCTATAAAATACGGGCTTGAGTGTGATAATTTTTTTTTTTTGTTTTGTCGACACGGGATCGACATGCTAAACTATGTGTAATGTTCTGGGTCTGAACATGAAGATCTAGTTTTGTGTGTTGTTGCTTGATTGAATGACATGCAAGTGTGTGAAAAATCATGTGGATATATGCTGAATTGACGTATTTACATGGGTTGTATTATGGATGTAAATTATATGTTGCAGATATTATTATCCATGAATCATAAATGTTGCATGTAGCTCTAATCATGAACATGAATGAACATGCAATGCAAGATTCGCATTGCATATACATAGACATCGCTGCGAACCCGTGTGAGTGCATGGCATGAAAAAACACTGTGTTGGGTGTTTAAATGGTGGGCTCTGAAAAAGGGACGATGTTCTAGAGTCACACAGTTTGAAAAATTTATGTGTCGGGTAATAGTAAGAAAGGATAGACACCCCCTCAAGTGAAAGGCATATATTCTTGGTCAGACATATGCATCCATCTGTGAAAGTCCACAAAAGTGTTGGAAGGTGTACGACGCCTATGGTGAAACCTTGGAAAGTTTGTTACCCACAAAAGACACATGGCTTTTGAATAAAGCAATTTTTTAGAGATTGTCTAAGGAGTTGAAATATAAAACAAAAATCTTTTGTTTTGGAAATGAAGGTTTTTCATACATGACGTGTGCATGTGTGAGGAGTCAATGGGGGCTTGGGACATTAGCATGACATGAGTATTTTTATGTCACGACAGAGTTTGGTCAATGCCTAGAGTTTCTATGTTGCGACAGAGTATTTTTGTGTCTTGACAGAGTTTGGTCAAGACCGAAAGTTTTTATGTCACAACAAAATATTTTAATGTCGCGATAGAGTTGGCCAAGGTGAAGAGAATTAATGTCGCGACAGAGTATTTTTGTGTCGCGACAGAGTTTGGCCTTGGATGCGGTTTTTATGTCGCGATAGAGTATTCTTACGTCACAACAATGTTTGGCCTAGACAGGGGATTTTAGGTCGCAATAGAGTATTTTCATGTCGCGACCAAGTTTGGGGCAAAGGCTAAGAGAGTTTACATCACGATAGAGAATTTATTGTCACGATAGAGTTTCCTAAGCTTGTGTCGCAACTGGGTGAACCTTCCGTCGTGACAGAGAGTTTCAAGACATGGGGTTTCCATGTCGCGACATGTCGCTATGTCGCGACAGCCGTATTAAGGCAATGCATCACAACCGTGTCAGGCGCGGCGATGCACGCTTTGTCGACACTATAGCGCTCGTGTCGCCGCAAATGTAGAAGGTCATGCTGCAACCAACTGAAGTCGGGCGCCAAGACGACAATGTCGGCGAACCAAGGCCAAGGTACGACAAAGGTAAAAAAAAAAAAAAAAAACAAAAACAAAAACAAAAACAAAAGGACTCCCTAGGATTTAGGTGTCACAACTTGGTATTAGAGCCTAGGTTTATAAATACCTAGAGCTAGATGTCAAACACTAGTAGTATGGCTCAGTGTCGGGAATTAGGTATACGATTACCTAGGACTTGATGGGCACGGGTTAGATCATGCATTCATTGTGCATTCAAATGAATTACTAAGTGTTATACACTGCATGATAGTATGTTATGTACTGTGTGAATTATATACTTGATGAATAGTGTATAGGAAATGTTGAACACTAAGGTGAGAAAATAACCTTAAAGGTTCGGTGAATGAATAAATATGTTAGTTTAGATTGTGATGTATATTAGGAGTGGCATATGCACTACAAATTGAACAAGGAAAAAGAGAAAATTTCAATTTGCTATTTGACACATGTAGATGGCAAGTTGAGGAAGAGGATGTAGGGGTCGCCCATGAGGAAATAGCCGACCACCACCTGTTTTTGACCAGTAGGCTTTTGTAGAGGCTATGGGTGTTGCAGCTACTACCATTGCTTAGGCTAGTGCAGCTGGGGGTTAGGGAGAACCAAGTAACCTTCAAAGGCTTATGGCACATCATTCTTTGACATTCACTCTGTGTAAGGGATCCAGTTATAGCCGACTATCGTCTGACAGTCAAAAGAATTTCGAGGCTATGGAGATTACCTCCGATGCTACGAGAGGATTAGGCTGCCATGTTTAAGCTTTCTGAGGGTGAACTCAAGCATGGTGGGATTGGATTAAAGTCTTAAGGGATCTAGAGACAATGACATGGGAAGAGTTATGAGAGCTCTTCATGAGAAAGTTTTTCCCTAAGATCCGCTGTGCATGCAAAGCCCTGAGTTCCTTCAGCTGAAACAAGAAGTATGACTCCAGATCGATATGTAGCTAAGTTCACCGAATTAGCATGTTTTGAGGATGATTATGTGGTCGCGCATTACGGCCAAGGCAGAAGTTCGAGGACGGCTCCAAAGATGTCCATCCGGCAAGATCAGTAGGTTCCTCCTACAAGATACGGACTCTATGGTCAGACCCGCTATGGCCATGAGAGAGCAGATAGACTAATCGCATGGAGTATCCAGACACGAGTGCCGGTAGACAAAGGAAGGAGGGTCAAATTTCTAGTTTGGGAAAGAAGGCTCTCTGGGCTCACGAGGGTTTCCTCAGTGGACGTGGCCACGGCTATTGTGGCCACCGATTAGGGCTCCTAGCTTCAAGACATACAATTGTCATCAAATTTATTATTAAACGGAATTGCCTAATGTGAGGCAGGACTGCACTTAAGGAGACACCACGCTTCTGGGCCAGTATAAGGAGGCACACTTCGACGCTTGTTCCTTCTACCCCACATGGGCTGAGGAACCAAAGACGCCTCAAGGTGCTATGATAGGCACTCACCATGTCACAAAAAGGCATAGAGAGGCCAAAGTATGGGTTAAGGCCAGCGCGCTCACAAGTCGGACTTCAAATCAGCGGGTGTGTCTATTTAATACACCATATCGAGATCAAGCAGATCACCTGCTATACAGATATGTTTCTACTCTCGTGCCTATGGGCAAAAGTATTGTTTGATTATGGTGCATCTCATTCATTCATCGCTACATCATGTGTGAAAGAATTGGACTTAGAGGTTGAGACCTTGAAAAGTCGTTACATGTGAGCTCTCCCCTAGGAACTAGGGTGAATGTTGATATGATATGTCGGGATTGTGAGTTAGAAATCTCCAGGATTCTACTCACTATGGACCTGAGGGTCATGGACATGTCAGACTTTGATGTCATTCTTAGCATGGATTGGTTGACAACACATCTAGTCGTCATTGATTATTATCGTAGGAGGATTACTGCCTACACACAAGATAGTATTTGTGTTATTTTTAACTATTGGTTTACCGTGATAGGATACTTTTTCATCGAAGTTACACTCGGGTACATCGCTTCCATTTTTACGACTTCATAGATGGCACTGGGTTGAGTTTGGCAGAGCTTAAGGTCCAACTGCATGAATTACTGGACAAGGGTTTTATTAGACTGAGCACTTTCACCTTGAGGCGTCATTATTTGCTAAGAAGAAGGATAAAGCACTTTCTATCGCGTATCAATTACCGACAATAATAACAAGGTTACAATCAAGAATTCCAGATTCCTTATCGAGGATTTATGATTTATTTGAACACCGAGAGGCGGTGTATTCTAAGATAGATCTTCGCACCTGATACCATCAATTGAGAGTACATGAGGTCGACATCCTAAGACAACGTTTAGGATGCGGTACTCGCGATTTCGAGTTCATAATGATGCCTTCTGACGACGAATGAGCCAGCCAGTGATTCATGGATCTCATGCATGTGGCATTCCAACTCATTTGCATCATCAGTTTGTCATAGTATTTGTTGATCTACATTTTGATCTACCCAAGTCCGTGAGGTTAGCCAGATCATTTGAGGGTCGTTTCTTAGGCTTGAGAGACCATCGGGCCGTATGCCAAGTTCAACAAATGTGAATTTTGGCTTACTGAGGTGAAATTCTTGGGACATGTAGTGTCAGCTTCTGATGTATTAGTGGACCCGGAGAAGGTCGAGGCAATTATGAGTTGGGAGAGGCCAAAGTCAGTCTTTGAGATACGCAATCTCTTAGGACTGGCAGGGTATTACAGGAGATTCATTGAGGACTTCTCCTGATTAGCTGCACCTATGACGAGATTAACCCGGAATGAGGTCAAATTCGAGTGGAATGACTTATGTGAGAAGGCATTCTAGGAATTGAAAAGGAGGCTTATTATAGCTCCTATTCGATAGTCCCGGAACGGGGACGAAGGTACACAATGTATTATGTTGCCTCCAAAGACGGATTGGGATGTGTCTTGATGCAGTCCGAAAGGGTTGTAGCTTATGGTTCTAGGTAGCTAAAGAATCATGAGCAAAATTACCCTACACACGACATAGAGTTGGTGACCATAGTCTTTGCCTTAAAGGTTTGGCGCCACTATCTGTATGGTGAGCAGTTTGAAGTATTTTCAGACCACAAGAGTTTGAAATATATTTTCACACAACGGGACCTCAACACGAGGCAACGCAGATGATGGAGTATTCGAGGATTATGACTTCTCGCTTTGCATTATTATCTTGGTAAGGCAAATGTGGTGGTCGATGCACTTAGTCAAGTCATGAGGAGTACCGCTAGTGTAGTTTCCTGAGGCAGATGCTCGAAAGTTATGTGACGCTGGGGCTACAAAAAGATGTAGATCAAGCCGAGTGTCTTAGGAGCTTACGCCACGCCTTGCCTATCGAAAGCAAAGTGATTGAGTCCCAAAGACGCAAAGATAGTGTCGATCGCGGACCGGTACGCTTCGCACTGCGGATGAAGGTTGACCATTCACAATGCATGGTAGTATTCTGTGATAGGGACTCGCTGTGGTTCCCTGCGACGTATTCTGTAAGAGATCCCTCGTGGAGTTCCATTACTCGAATTTAGTGCATCCAAAGTGGCACGGATGTATCATGATCTTCGCTGTCGAGATATTTCAAAGCAAGATGAAGATACGTGTCGATTTTGTTCGACGATGTCTCACGTGTCGTCAGAAAAGGTCGAGCACCGAGGCCAACAAGGCTACTCTAGCCACTGAGGCAGTATAGCCGAGCGGGAACATATCACGATGGATTTTTTGGACTCACCTACCTGACATCACGAAGGCATAATGCGGCAGGGTGATAATGAACTGTACGACTAAGCAAGACATTTTCGTGTGGATGACCTTCACTTTGGAGGAATTCTGGCAGTTATACATTCGAGAGATTGTCCGATTATATGGTGCCAAATACCAGCAAAGCATGAGTTTACTGGGCCACTTTTGGATAACTTTCCAGAGAGCCATGGGAACATAATTGATGATGAGCACTGCTTTTCATCCACGGACAGACTGCCAATCGAAGAGGACTATACACGTTTTAGAGGACATGCTGCAAGCATGTGTCCTGGATCTTAAGGGTAGCTGGGAGAAGTATTTTCCCTTGGTAGAGTTCGCCTACAACAACATTTATCAGGCGAGCATACAGATAGCACCCTATGAGGCTTTATATTGGAGGCCGTGTTGATCTTTGATTTGTTGGAAAGAGGTGGGAAAGAGATCTATCACATGTCCGGATTTGATTATAGACACCTTTAAGAAGGTGGAATTGATACAAAAGCGTCTTCTCACGGATCAAACCCCATAGAAGAGCTACGCCGACACACAATGTCTATCTCTAGATTTTGAGGCGGATGATCATGTCTTCTTGAAGGTGATGCCTAAGAGAAGAGTGGTCAGGTTCGGCAAGCGGGGAAGCTATCACCAAGGTATATTGAGCCTTTTGAGATACTCGAGAGGGTGGGCACAGTTGCGTATCGGTTGGCTTTACCGCCGAGTTTATCAAGTATCCATGAGGTATTCCATGTCTCCATGCTCGAGTACACCCAAATCCACCATGTAGTGGGATCGGGGCTAGCTATTATCGATGCGCATAGACTTTCGAGGAGGGACATAAAAGGATAGCCAAGACCAGGTCTTACGACAAAATATTGTGAGGCTAGTGAAGGTGTTGTGGCAACACCGAGGAGTGGAAGAGGCAACATGGGAATGCAAGGACACGATGCGTGCCACCTATCCTTTCCTGTTAGAGGATGAAGGTACATGGTTTAGTCATTGAATATTAAATGACTGTTGCATATTCATGTGATTGTATGTATATGTGTGTAAATTTCGAGGACAAAATTTTTTTTTAGGAGGGGAGAATGTAAAACCAGGGAAAAATTCAATTTTTCTAAAAAAGTGCAAAACGGTAATTTACCGCTATAGTACAAGTGGGAAATCTGGAAATTCCCTATACCTCGGGGATGAAACGGACCTCACCAATAAATTCGTCTTATGGAGTTTAATCTTTTAACTAATTCAAGGCCGACTCGAGGTGGTTGAAATTTCATGTAATTCAAAGTGAGACTAGAAAATGGCATGACAAAGTGTGGCACGGCACCACATGGCATCATGACTTAAAATAGGGACATGTGGCAAATGCCATATGGTGAGACCATTTGTGGTCTTGAAAAGATCAATGAGTGGTTTAAGTGTCATAGATGACACTTGTCACCAAAAGGCAACAGCGGGGGACACACGGGCTTTCATGTGTCATACCCTTAAAGAAAGATCAAGTAGTGGATAAGAACGGATGAAGGAAAAGATGGAAAAAAAGGAAAAAGAAATGGGGAGAGGAACAGAGGAGCGATCGGTGACACTTGCTTAGATCTCCGACAAAGCGATGATCAAAACTTATCGGAGCAAGAGACAAAGTTTATTTACGCAATGAGAGCTTCGTGTAGGTACCAAGATCTGGAGTTTTCATCAAACTCTAAGAGGTAAGGGTTCTCTCCTACTCAGATTAGTCCTTGTTTAAGGGCCATTCGATGGCCATGAGGTGTAGCCCCAATGTCATTAGTGTAAGAACAATTGTGATCAAACTATTGATGAATTACGACCGCTTCTAGTCCTTCATGTTCTCGAACCGTAGCTCAAGGTGTCAGACGGCCGGAAAATACTACTCGAAAGTGTGACAAATTTTTTTTTCAGGCGTCGCTGTCGGACATGGACTAACATGATGAACCTGTGTGTACCGCTTGGGTCCTCGAACATGAAGATCCGCTTTATGTTAAAAATCATGGATATATGTCGAATCGGACGTATTTACACGGGTCAGACATGGATGCAAATTGTATATTGTAAATATGATTATCCATGAATCATAAATGTTGCATGTAGCTCTCATCATGAATGTAACATGAAAGAATATGCAATGGCATTTTGCATTGCATATGCACAGGGACATCGAAATGGGTGTGAGTGCATGGCATGAAAGAACACTGTGTTGGGTGTTTAAATGGTGGGCTCTGAAAGAGGGACGATGTCCTAGAGTCACACGGTTTGAAAATTTTATGTGTTGGGTAGTAGCAAGAAGGGATAGATACCCCCTCAGGTGAAAGGCCTGTATTCTTAGTCAGACATATGCATCCAGCAGTGAAAGTTTGCAAAAGTGCTTTGTTTCTTTGTCGCAACAAAGGTTTCCTTATCGCGACTGAGACGACCATGACAAGAGGTTAGGTGTTGCACCCTTCGTGTTGCAACAGGTTTGGTCTTGGCAGGGGTTTCTCTGTCGTAACAGAGTATTTTTGTGTCACGACATAGTTTGGTTAATGCCAAGAGTTTCTATGTCGTGATAGAGCATTTTTGTGTCACGATAGAGTTTGGTCAAGACCGAGAGTTTTTATGTCGCAAAAAAATATTTTTATGTCGCGCCAAAGTTGGCCAAGGTGAAGAGAATTTATGTCGTGACAGAGTATTTTCGTGTCGCGACAGAGTTTGGACTAGACATGGGATTTTAGGTCATGATAGAGTATTTTCATGTCGCGACCGAGTTTGGGTTAAAGGCCAAGAGAGTTTACGTCGTGACAGAGAATTTAATGTCATGATAGAGTTTCCTAAGCTTGTGTCACAATCGGGTGAACCCTCCGTCGCGACAGAGAGTTCCAGGATATGGGTTTTCCATGTCACAACATAGAACTCTATGTCGTGACAGTGGGGCAAGACAATGCATCGCAACCAAGCTATGCGCACCCGACAAAGACGCTTTATCACGACAGTGTGGCACTACGTTGCGTAGCGACAGAGAAGGCCATGCGCATGCGACAAACCAGGCCAGGTGCTCACGACATAGCTTCGCGCACTCGGGTGCGCACCATATATTCTGGGTCGCGACGAGATTTCATCACGATAGACTTCACATTGGTAAAAAAAGGACCCCCTGGGATTAGGGCATCACAACTTGACAAGGAGCAAGAATGTGTGAACATGGGAATCCTAACAAAATGGTTTTGGTACATGTGTAAGACCTTTTTCGAAGGTTAACATGATAGGTGCGAGGTTTTCTATTGCTACTTCCAACCAAGTGTCATGTTTTAACATGAAAAAGTCATTGAACATAATCATACAAAATCACTTCATGTGAACCAACCTTACCAACCTTAGCCTTTATTTCGCTTCACAGATGTAGTGAATTATTTACTAAAAGCAAGATGGCTTGCACCATGCTCTTGTCTGATTCTAAAGTAGTTATTAACCCGATAAAAAGTTATATAAGACTCG
Source organism: Tetrastigma voinierianum (assembly GCA_016808115.1). Lineage (NCBI taxonomy): Eukaryota > Viridiplantae > Streptophyta > Magnoliopsida > Vitales > Vitaceae > Tetrastigma > Tetrastigma voinierianum. Next base: position 117,934 of record JAEQBH010000746.1, on the reverse strand, counting down.
GGAAAATTCCAATTTTCTTAAAAATGGCAAAATCGTAATTTCGATAAAAATTAAAAAAATTTCAGATCCCTGACGACGTAAATCCAGACTTCACCGTTGAATCGCCTCGCCGAAATCTAGCTACCACGCCGATTTTCGTCGACTCCAAGACAAACTAATTTGGTGACGTTCTTCTAGGAAACGAAAGACGGTGGGACACGCTGGCAGATTTCAGCTCGTACCACGTTGTGCCACGGTCACATCAAATCTACCGTTGAAGCTCATGGACCCACGATGACACATGGCATGAGCTGTATTGGATAGAAAGTCAAAATAGTGGGAAGAAAGGACAAAATTAGAATTTTGGCAATTGTTAATGAATGGGACAAAAGATGAATAGTGTTCATTTTCTTCAAAAGACCGCAACGCGTAAACGTAGCGGCCGGTGGTGGAGTGCGTAAAGCTAGGTTTTTTGAGTCAGGTGAGAAGGCACAACTTCAGATTCCGGTGCTCGATCCGTCCGATCGCTCGAGCCAAGAAGCAAAGTGGTTCTACATATCAGGACCACACGTAAGGCTCTGGGCTTTGAGCTGACAAAACCCGCGACAGGGTTTTATCCTACTTGTTTTACACTTTGTTTAAGTGTGTTTATGATGTTTGAGTTGATTGAGGCCGTGAGTGGCTGTTTGATCGGTCCCAAAACTTGGGACCGAATTGTTGAAATTTTTGGAGCTCATTTAAGAAGCAGGATGTACTCACTAATTGCCTGGGAAATCGGTGGTATAAATTAAGCATTAAATTGTAAGCCAGCGAGGAAGGAGACCCAATGATGTGGAATTTAGTTCGCAAAGAAGAACCGAGGTTTGATGAGCGCGAAGGCTATCCACCTGATAGCCCACATGCTCGCTTTGGGACTCGTAAACAGCCTGCTTGTGTGAAATGGACCAAAACGCCCATGTGTCGGGGTGCTCAAATTGATGAAATGAATGGTCTCGAAACAGTGGGAAATAGAGATAGGTTAATGCATAAGCTTGATGTGTTAACATGATGTCACAATTATATGGAATATAATCGTGTTTATAGGCCATCGAGATGAAATTAGATTTGCTCAATTATATGGAATATAATTGTGTATAGCCATTGGAGATGAATTAGATTTGCTCAATTATATGGAATATAATCGCAGATAGCCATTAGAGATGACATTATGATTTGCTCAAGTGAGCTAATTTAAAGTCAAGGATCCATATTCTCGACTACATGTGGTGTGAATGTAAATTTGATAATATATGCATAAGTGATATATTTGTACAAAATGGTTGAAATGGCATAATGCATTTATGCACTGAAAATCTAGAAATTAGGTGTGAGCGCATGACACGAGTTTTTCCGAAAAACAATATGATTGCGGTAAAGGAATTTCACATGATACGGAGAACGGGCTCGAGACCCAACGTATCATTTCACATGAGGACCATGACTGTTTTGGGAAGTTCTCCAACACATTCGCCTCGGAGGGTAATCCCATCTTTTTACCGAATCTCGGTAGTATATTTTCAAGAACAACAGGTTTTGTTTTGAAAATGATTATTTATCTCATACATGGCTTAAAGTAAGGTGAGGGAGTCTGTGAGGACTCGAGATAATGGAATGTGGCATGTAGACATTCAAGTAGGATCAATGTGATGGATTGAGTGTGTGTTTAAATTGGTTATCAGATATGCACTTAGGTGGAGAATAACCCATTTAGGTGATTCCACTATTTCGGGTTTATTAGCGCTCACCCCGGCCGAGGGAACATTTTTTTTCTGTGCATTGTGGTGCGCCGAGAAGACGACTTATTTGCAGGCTGATTTCAAGAAAGCCGAAGCCAGGGCTTTGATGTTTTTTGGGATAATATGTATTAGAATTGTAAATTTTAATATGTATTTGTATTAAGAGTAATATATAACTTCGAATCCATGTGAGATAGTCGGTTGGATATTTTTGATGAGAAATGTTATAACTCATGAACTATTGGAAAATAGTTGGGTGTATATTTTGATGAGTATTGGTTTGTGGGCCCAAGAGGCTATTTTTATTTAGGTATGGGTCTCGCGATATGAGACATATAGATTTTCCGCGGGTTGACGGGTAGTCAATGGACCCTCGGGTTTTGGGGCGTCACAAGTTAATTGGATCAAAGCTGTTAGTGGTAAGTTACGAGCTCCTTTAAAGACACCATTAAAGACTTCCGACATGTTAGTTATCATAATCCCATATCTCCTTCCACCATCATATGAGAGTGCCCATTTTTCAAGAGGAATATGCTCCAACCAATTTCTAGTCTCAGCATTTATCCATCCATTTGTATCCATGTGAGTACAAATTTTTTAACTTTGCTCTATCAGAGTCTCTACACATGAGATCCTTTAAAGTCTTATCTTTTGAATCTTGTGTCAAGTTAGTAGCTAAATGATGCATAAAGAATCTATGATAAGCATAAAGAATCAATGATAAGAATTTGGCTCTATCCATCTTGAATAAGAGTCATTTACAACAACTATAAGGTCTGGATGATGATCAAGTATCAAATATAAGTATTTTCTTTGTCACTCCAACTCTGATACATGCTAAAAACAAGCTCCAGTGATTTAAATTTTCACTTTCTATAACAAAAAAAGCAAGTGAAAATAATTGGTTATTACCATAACATCCCAAAGCAATCATCAATGTCTCTTTATATTTTCCATACATATGTGTCTCATAAATTCTAAGTAGTTGAAATAAAGTATAGTCTTTAATGGATGGAGAGAATGCCCACAAGCCATGGTGAAAAATTTCTTCATTTGGGGTTGTTTCCAAGAACTGCTTTGGAATACACAATGTAATCAGGATTTGACTACTCCAAAGCAAGAAAAAAATGAGCTAACTCTACAAAAAACTTATGACCAGTAACCAAATAATCGAGTCATTACTTACTGTTTGTTGATATAAAATATGATAACAAAATTGTTTTGCAACAACGACCTGAATTACATCAATTGTAATGGTCATTCATGTCTTTACCAATGTTTCAATTAACTTAGATACAAAGTTAGAATCCAACTGCGAATGATTCTAATTAATACATGAATTAACACATGTATAAGTACTCACATACTTTGTGATTTGCTGTATATTTACGACCATCGCTCTATAGGCACCATTGACAATTTGGGTGCATTTTTACATTTAAGGACAATAAGCTTGCATTTAATCTATAAACATTAAATTCATGGTATGATCTATGAAATATATCTTCACAACATGCTAAATTTTCCTTTTGAGGAAAATATTCGCCAATCGACAACTTCTATCAATATTTCTAAATTCGGGGTTTTCCATGTAGTTCAATCACCTGGCTATTAACACAATTCACTGCCCTCATATTCAAAATTTGTGGTGTATGTAGCATATTGTATGAAATGAGTGCAATTGTTGCCTCTACATTGTCATTTGAGATATTAATTAGGATGTCATGTGGGGAAACAACTAGTAATGTATTTTTAGCCAACACCTCAACATCAACACCAAGATCTTAAAACCTGTCACCAATTTCCAGGTTCATATATCTTATACTTTTAAATTTCATAACTTATTGGACCATTACCAAATCAAAGCTTTCTCTTTGACCACAATTTTCATCATCATTTAGGAAAACAAACTCATTAGTATGAATTATACTATGCCCACATCTTCCTTATCTTTATAATTTTCTTCATTAACATCAATATCATTTACAGAGAATCGTATGAAATGATATTCAAATGAGGGTGATCAGGAGCATTGTCTATGAATAATTTAGCTAATAACATTCCATACTTTGACGACACTACTATCATACGTGCTACTATTCGATATTTTTTTTACCACTAATGGTTGAAATTTGTTTGCTCCAATTGGATAATGAAATTTTAATATCATTTAAAATTCTCTAACACCAATAAATCATAGATCATATTCAACATTTACATAAATGTCGTATGAATTGGTACATCAATAATCATTGACATATATGTATATATATATTGCACAACTAACTATCAAACATATATATTGAACGACTAACCTTGAAATTTGATTAAGTCCACCAAAATTGGATAACTAACTTCAATAGAGATATATAAAAACTTTTCAATTAATTGTTCATTTGACTTTCATGGCACAAATTAATTGTTTCTAAATTTTTATACTAGAAAATTTTAATTCTTATAATTTGAAACAAATTTTCAATAAAAATTTTACACCATAAGGAAAAAAAATGAAAAATCTTATTTTAAAAAGAGAACATGAACTGAAATAAATCAAAGATTTATCAATACACAAAAGTAATGTAAAATATAGAAATATGAAAAAAATTTGCACTGTTTAATATAAAAGGATAAGAAATGGTCATGAATATTTCTTTATATACCTTATAATAAATCTCTTCATTTTGTAAAAAAAAATGTGAAAAGACATTAAACTAAATCCTCTCCATTTTGTTAAAAAAAAAAACAGTTAAAATGACATTAAACTTATTGACAATGAATGACTACTTAACATGAAAAATATGTATAAAAAATTCTTAAATTTGTAAGTGATGTTAATAACAAAGAGACTTATTATATGTAATAGTAAAAAAAAAAAAAAAATCATTTTTTAACAAAATAATTTAGTTTTTTCAAATATAAGTATTAGAAAATAAAACGGATAAAATATGAGATTCTGAATCATTTATATCAAACCGAATAATTAAAAAATAAAAAATAAATATTATAACAGCAATTATTAAATTTTTTCAAAAATAGTTTCATAAATAAAAACTAACCTCAAAGTGGACTTGACCAACAATGGTGGATGGTGCTAAATATTTTTAATGGTTTAACATGAAAAGTATTAATGAAAAGTAGTGAAAATAAAAGTATTAATACCTCCAAGTAATTGTTGATTAGGACACATAGAAAGCGTATTAATGCTTTCAAAACAATAAATAATGAAAAGTAAACATTAACTATTGTGGACATTAACCTTCAAAATAAAAATAAGTAATAAAATAAAAATAAAAACCAATCTGCTAGTGTGTTGCAATGCAACTTCTGGACAAAAAAACTCAACAACAAGAGGAGGTGTGGGCCAAGAGTTTTTTTTTTTTGGAAAGTTAAACACTTTAGTTACAATGTAGTAAATTGTACCCATTATGACTCAAATCTAGAACCCCCTCTTCTCTATGCCCTTACCTTTTGAAATGTTGAAAGCTCTATCACATGAGTTAGGTAATTAGTTAGAGTTTATTAGAAGGGAAAGTTGGGCAGTGAATGAGAAAAGAGTAAAGTTAAAAATGACTTAAAATAATGTTTATTTGGCAAGTGAGGACTATTTTGAAACTAGCTGTGAAGTCCCAAAACCCAAAGGTCCCGTTGACCAACCGTCAACCTGCGAAATACTTATAGGTATCGCATATCTCGATACCACACTATCGTGTCTCATTCACCGAGACTCATTTATGAGTAAAAGTAGCACACCGGGCCCTTTCAACCATACTCAAAATATTACCCAAGACTATGTCACTATAGTCCTTAAGAGTTTATTACAACACTCTTATACAAAATCATATATTAACACTATTTTCGTTTCTAATATATATTTTACAAAATGAATATCAAGGCCACATAAGGCTCCATTTTCTTCACAATTACAACCTTAGATGAGGCCGTCCAATCGGTGTCCGGGTCCCGCACCCAAATATTTTTCCCATAAAGGGTGAGCCACGCCTAGTACAGAATACCTCCTACAAGGGCTACTCTTTACCTAAGTGCACATGCAATGTCCACTCACCATTTCACAATCACATTCCAACAAGAACATGCCAGTTTTATATGGAATCCTACATGCCATGCCATGAAATGAGATGCAACTCATCATGTACCATGATCTCGAGTCCTCACGAACTCCCTCACACAACGCCTAAGCCCATGTGTGAAAAATCGTCATTCTAGATGACATCCAATGATCATTTTCAAAACAAATTTCATTTGTTTATAAACCAAAAGCTTTTTGGATGATACATCACAATAATAATTTTATATTCAAAACGATGTGCCTTTATGGTAGTGATTTTGGTGGTCTGTCGCGCTTTCCCAAACCCGCACACTTTTACGCCCTTCGCCACTAGGACGTTTATAGTTCGTACCAGATTTACCAACCACTCACACCCATTTAATGCGATAACCCTGTGTGCATATGTAATGAAATTATGCCATTACGTATTTGTACCATGATGAATGCTATATAGACACTCTGACCAAACATGTACTATCAACACGTAATCCAGGCAATTATATCAAACATGGATATAATTCTCACAATCTCATCCATGTCAATTGTATCACACAAACATATATCAACATCATATACAACCATTGTTTTTAGTCATGAATAAGACTTTTATCCTCTAGGCTAAATTACGACATAACATGTCCATTGAATAGCCTACAATATACATAATGGCCATGTCTACACATAAATTCATCACATGTCAATATATTATTACACATATCAACATTTCATCAACAAACATGTCATGCCATGCAATTAGTACACTTGGTGCTTATGATCAAAATTTCAACAATGTTGTGAGCACCAAATGCAATTTCCTAGCATGTTATCATTCTAGACTCAAAGATTCTCAAAGAGTCCCGTAATTTGAATCTGGGTTCTGACGAGAAAGATATGGTTGTCCGGTTGGAGTATGCGCAAGGGCCACACTATTGCGCCTAATCCACGAACAAGCAGCCTGGGCGGCTGCGTAAACATTTTGGCAACCCCTGAAGAGGCGCAAGTTTTCAACTCAAATTGCTCCTAAGCAACCCCTATAGACCAATGACAACCCTTGTCTAATAGACGCGAAAATGGGGCTATATTCCAATTAATACCATAAAACATGTCATAAACATGGCACAACATGGTCCTAAAAGCAGACCAAAACAATAACTCAAATGATAGAAAGAAATCAAGGTAGGAAGAATCCCTACCTCTTGGAGTACAGCCCTCATTGAATATACGAACTTTACTTCTTGGTCTGACGAATTCCGACCGTTGGAACACCACTTTCCTTTTCTCTTTCTTTCTTTCTCCCTTTCTTCTCCTTCTCTCTCTTTCAGAGCGACCCCGAGCCCAGCCTGACTCAAACTGGGATCGCCTGCTTAATTTTTATTTTTCGTGTTATTAATTTTTCTTTTTTCAAAAGGCACCCGAATCCCCAAATTCAATTCGAATGTATGTGATCCGAATCGGAGCCTCATTATTCCAATGCTTTCATTTATCTCATTTAAACATTTTATTACGTCATTTAAGCTGCGAAGCGGTTTCAAAGGCAAGCCCACAATCCTTGCAAATTAATGAAATTCTAAGAGCTTCATAAACATTTAACAAAATACATTTACAAAGAAGGAATTCATGTCTTTTCAAAATGATATACAAAATCAAGGTTCAGTTTAACTTCTTTGCTTTACAAAATACCTCACTGTTTCTAAAGATGATATGCACCATGAAGATATACTTATATGCCGACTTATGACTCGCATCTTCGCCTTCTTTTTTCTTGCTTACTCGATACCGCGCATAGATAAACTATACACTCCGCATTTTCTGTTATGCCTAGTGCTCCATACAGTTCTATCTAATATTCACTTTAATCCCTAAGATGCATTTAACATTAAACCATGCCTAATATATCAACATATACTCATGCTATTCATTTCCGCATGCTTTCAATATACAAATCATTTACCATATCATAACATGCATTTTCAATGCAACAATTCATTTCACAATTCAATTTATGAGATTATAGTATATATACATAAGAATCCCTTTTATGCTCATCAATGCTGGCGGTTTCACTGACTATTCAATTCATATTTCCACGCATTCTGCTTAATGAATCCCACCCTATTATCATCTCTAATGCGCTACACATTTAACACCTGTCTCCCATCATGATCGTAATAACGCCTCAAAATATACCCAGCAGTTTTCAGAAGATGTTTAGGGTATTTTGTAAGATAATTTGAATGTTTCGTGATAATGTAAACATGGAAACGAGAGACCCTGAATTTTAGGAAGACATAAGGACAACATAATTGTCCAAAAAAGGGACTTAAAAGTCATAAGTTAACAAGAATTGAGGCCAAAGTATAAATAATAGGAATTGTGGTGTAATTCCTAGAAGATTAGAGGCCAAAATACAATAAAAAGGAAATTGAAATACAAATGGCCAAGAAATGGAGGGCCAAAAAGCAAATAAAGAAAACTTAAAAACCAAAAATGGGTTTTTGTCTTGGCCAAACATGGCCTTAAGGTGGGGATCAAAATATCTTATTGGCCCCAAAAGAGAGAAAATCTTAAGAGAAGATAAAAAGAGAGAAGCAAGAAGAAGAAGAAGTTAAGAGAAGAAGAGAAGAAGAGAAGAAGAAGGAGGAAGATCGCCAAGGTAAGGAAACTAACCTTACTATGGATTCTATGAGATTTAGTATGGACTATATGGTTTGTATGATTATCTTGCCCAAACCTAGGGTTTTGCTAGGTTTCATCTTAACCCAATAATTATGGAAAGTAAGGTATAAAACCTTAAATAGCTAAGAAGCTCACTATTCGAGATGATTCATGTTAAATTGCAAGTAATCGAAGTTGTGGTTTAGAACAACCTTAACAAATCTTTGCATTTGGTTTGTGTATACATAACTCCATATTAGAATGGTAATGGGGAGAAATTCATGGAAAGGTTTTAAAATAAGATAAGTATTAAAGGAGAATTGAGAAAAGACGCTACAAGAAATATGGAATGGCTCTGATGTGTGTTTGAAGTAGCGTAGTCGAATCGGGAGCAAAGTATGGAAAATGCTTAAAACACACATTCGCAATTTTCTATGATTACGTACCTAAGACACCCCGAACCTATAATCGCACACTTTGGGTTCCGTCATTTTGCCAATGTAAAACAGTACACGTTAGACTCAGATCGCACACCCCGTTTTGTTCTTCTCTATTTCGGCATCGCCATATTTTGACCATAACTTGCCCATTTCTGATCCGATTTGAGTGATTCAAGTTGCTGATTAAAATAAACTTCAAGGAGAACCAAAACTATAGAAATAGGAATCGTCAAATTCGACTTTAAGTGGTCTTAAAATTCACTCAAAGTGAGGCTAGCAAAGTAACCAATTCCAGACGTGATGATCAGAGTAACTGCAGTTGTTTGTGAACGATCTTGAGTTTCTGGGCGGTTCGAATTCTATGATTCCAGTTGGAATAGAACCCTTAGCACCTTAGCTTTAAAGGAGAATAAATAGCAAGTGTCAAATATGGAGTCAAGACACTGGAAAATTGAGTAATACAAACTGTCTCTAGTGTAATTCCAGAATGGACTAGTTTGGCATAAAATGCCATAACTTTATTTTCGGGATGCACCTGATTGATTGATTCCACTCCTAAGTAAAGTAAATTCTTGGGAGGAATAATGAATATATGAATGAGGATTTCATAGAGCATCATACTTATATATGAAGTGCCATATATAATAGGCATGAAACAAGGAAAATATAGAAAATGCACATGTATAGATGTGTTCATGAAATACCGAATATGAATATGAAACATGAACATGAATATAGAAAGGCAATATTCATAAACACATAATGTGGTTAAGAATGCCCCTATCATAAGATAGTGTTATCAACCTATAATTGTAAAACCGCTTCACCGCTTATCGAATGACATGTCACCTCTCGCGATGCGGGCGCACGATAGTACTTCTAAGATTTCTGCAATTAAGCGAATGACACTCTCCGACCGTGCTTCTCGCACATTAGTACTTCTAAGATTCTCCGACAGTGACGACACCTCCGACGTGTTGCACATTAAGATTTCTACTGATTAGCAATTTCCTAAGACTCGACAGCGCGATGACACTCTCTGCCAAGGCTTTGGCACTCCCGTCAGCCACGCACCAAGATCGCACTGCACTCCTGCACCTATTGTGTTCAGTCCTACCCATCTCAGATACTAGTCTAGGCAATCCAACGCTTATAAGGATAGACTGGACATGAATACATCAGAAATGAATATAGAAAAGATCCGAATGCAATCTACTGCACCTCATATAGGTTCCAGAAAACCTACCGCACCTCTCGCATATGTTCCTTAGTACCTAAGGTACTTTGTATTTGTTCTCAGAAGACGACCGCGGCACTTTCTTTGCATTAAGTAAAATCCTCCGTAAGACCTACGATACCTCGTATCTGCAGAATTGGGTTAAGTTCCAGAATATAAGTATAAGTCCAGTGAGTACCCACGGTACCTCCGAGCAAGTGTAACTCGAATATGGTTATGATTTAAACCACACCTCGTTATCGATATGTTCCGAATTTGTAATGAATCCCAGATACGATCTGCTGCGATCCATATCCGCTATGGACGCAATGTCCATATCTCGAAATGTATCTCGCATAGTCCGGGACTGCTCGACTTATCGCACTCCACGGGTACCTTCGCACAAGAATAAGATCCAAGATAAGTATATAAAGCCTGTATCATGATGTATAATATTTGAAATACATGGTATAAGTTCCCCCGGTAATTGGAGGACGTATAAGATCCGAATACAAGAGATAAGTTCCAGAAGACCGCATAAGTTCCGTAAGACAAGTATAAGTTAAGAATATACATGTAAGATCTGAAAAATACATGTATGTTTCGTAATACAAGTATAAGATCTGTAAGACCCAGATATACTTCAGAGTACAAGTATAAGATACGGTGGTACCAAAAGATAGTTTTGTAGTACTTACGTACTTCCGTATATGATAAGTTCGCAATACCAAGATACGCTGCATTATCTCTCGTAGTACCTACGGGTACTTTTATGTCAGAATAAACTCCGTGTAAGATCCGAAGTACAAGAATAAGATCCGAAATACAAGAATAAGTTCAGTAATACAAGTATAAGTTCCGTAAGACCAGGATATACTTCGTAGAACAAGTATAAGATAATGGCACCGTATAAGTTTTGTGATACTTACTTACTTCCGTATAAGGGTAAGTTCCGTAATACCGCATACGCCAGAATATCTCGCAGAGTTCCACGTACCTCAAAAGTAAACCCATAGTATAAGTATTTAGCTTTGTAAGACCTAAGGGTACCCCTAGATAAGCATGTTATGTGACCTAATCCGAGATCCGAACCAATATAAGATAGATAGAAGTATGAGTACGGATAAGTACCTCCGTCTAAGTATATATGTATGTCTTCGCATCATTTATAAGGAATCAATAAGTATAAATATGTATCCTACTCTGAGATAAGACACTCGACAGGTTCAAGTATATGTTCTTTCGGGAGATCCAATAATTATGTCCGAGACAAGTATCGCATAAGTTCGGGATATACATGTCAGCCTGGGGAGACCCGAATAAGTATACGTCTCGATACAACATAAGTATGTGTCCTACTGAGATTAATAAGAATAAGCTTCACATCGCATAAGATTCCGTGACAAGTATAAGTTTGTTATAAGTATAAGTTCAGTACCGTATACGAGATATCTGAAAAAGCATAAGTTTATTACAAGGATAATTATACATGTAAATGTGTTATATGAATTCATGAAATTTTGATATCTGTTTCTGTTATATGTTTAGTATGATTCAGTATAAATGCATGTGAATCTGTATAAGTTATAAGATATGTTTCCCACTAAGCCGCAGTTTAGCACGTTTTAATCCGTAGGTAATGAGAAGACGCTTGAAACTATCCGCATACAACTCGGCCACACATTAGTAGGGTTCATCACAAGAGGTCCTGGTGGCTCGATTTGTAAATGTAAAAGTATAGTTTTTGAATATGTAAATGGGACTCAGTATATATGTATATGATAATTTAATTCTGTTATAAGATGTGGGTCATACCCACAGTACCGCCGTCTTTAAAAATCAAGTAAAGAAACCCAAGATATGTTCTCGCACCTCGAAACCTGCTCTGATTCGCCAACGGCCTGGACAGTGAACCCGGTGTGACAACTGATGTCGCTTCGTGCACCCCGACACGTGGTATCACTTATTCGGCCTCCCATCATGACTGATCGCTTCGGGTGCACCCCGACACGTGGTATCACTCAAATGCCATACGCCACTGATGCCGACAGCATCCCGCCATGGAACATTTCTTCATTCATATTAAGACGATGTCGATTGCGCATCCTCCTACCAAGTGGGCATTTGACAATTTCTGGTGCCTTCGTGATGTGATACCATTTGTGCATCCCGTTAGGCGGTTCATTCGATATTCAATTCACATTTATGACAGATTCCGTTTAATGAATCCCGTCCTTATCATCATTCCCATTCATTCTAAGCCAAATATCATATTTCAATTTATATTCACTTTCGTATTATCTTTCAAAGATATATTCAATCTATGTACTATTTCATATACTCATTCGCGCATCATTTATATACTTGGTAAACTACCAAAATACTTGAAATAAGAATAGAGTCGAGAAATTTAAACTGCTTATCGACCTAGCCTTTCTTCTTCGATTCCTTGGCCCTAGGTTATGCGATCATCACTGTCCCTAGTCAATAACATTCATGCAATTCTTATGGGATAAACAATTGTTAAACAATTTTAGTGAATTACAAATTTATTTTTTATATCAAATTTGGGTTAAGACACTAAGTTTGGCCGAAGACTAAGCTTCACCTTAGCAATGTAGAGGTACTGCAGCATTTTTCACTTAGTTCTGTCCCTTATTTGAACCCCCCCCCCCCCCTCTCCCCATTATTCATTTCTTAGGTCCCAGACATCGATATACCTAATACCTGGATCAACGGTGCGAAAAACATGTCAAACAGGTTGCCGGAATAACCCAGACTCCAGACCACTTGACCCAGACCGGCACAGTTATCCACCCGCCGATACGCAGATAAGTTCGAGCCGCACTCCAGACCGACACCCTACATCCCTCGACCCACACCCTAATGAAGTTTTTTGCCCAAAATGCGGGATTTTGCATTTCTCACTCATTTTTCATCTACCAATCTTCTCTAATTCGTCCCATATCAAAAATCCACCATGGAATCCACCCAAAACAACTCTAAAAGTGGTTTAGACTCAATAAAAATCCATTTTCCTCAAGTTAGGCTTTTCACCTAAAATTCAAATCAAAAGAATGAGGCTAGGTTTTGATTTATTACCTTGAACCTTCAAATCTCTTGTATGTGCTTGGTCTCTTAGGAGCAAGAAATGAGAAGCAAAGCCAACCCAAGCCACTCCTTTCAAACCCTAGATTTTCTCCCTTTTCTCCTCTCCTCTTCCTCAAAAACGAGATTTGCTCTTCAAATGAGCCCTAAGACCACATTTTTGGTCTTTTATAAACCTTAATAAGTGTGGGGCTTTTGTTTGGCCTACACACTTTTATCATTTCTCATTTTTTGTCTTAAGTCAACAGCTATATATGTCTTGTTTCACACCCAATTAATCCCATTTTATTTTTGAGACTCTAACTTTATTTACTTTCTTACTATTTATTCACTTAGACATTTATTTCACATTAACATTTAAGTTATCATTTGACCCTTAGGTCCTTATTTTACAAATTTCCACATGTCTCTTTTCACTGGTTATTTCGGTTCAACTACTTTCTTATTTTAGTAATATAATATCTAAATCGAGTATGCTCACTCTTTAATTTATATTTTATATTTTACAATTTATCAATTATCACCCCGAAAGCCTAAGTTTATTCCAATTCATACCTTAATATATAATAAAATTACATAAAATTTAGGTATTTTTGGCGTTACATTTCTTTTCCTTTCTTTCCCTTTCTTTCCTCTCATTTTTTTTCCCTTCCTTTTCCCTTCTTGCTATTCCCGCTACAAATAGCATCCACACCCCATATATAGCCTCTCTAATGTGCATGCATGTTTGTCATTACGGTATGTGTCACACACATGGCTTGCCATGTGTCACACATGCATAGCCTGTTATTATCAGGACACATGGCTTGCCATGTGTCACCCACATGGTTCGTCATGTGTCACCCACATGGCTCACCATGTGTTGCCCGACACCCGTTGGCTTGAAAAACATGAAATCCCGACTATCTCGGAATTCAAAGAAATTCGTCTGGGCAACTAAATTTTGCATGACGAACCCAACGATGAGGTCAGTTTCGTCATCTGAGATCTAGAAAACTTCCAAGTTTTTAACCTGTATCGTAGTGGCAAGTTCACCATATTTGCCCTTTTTTTTTTTAAAAGCTCAAATTTACCTAGGTTTTACACTCAACATTGGGGGAGAAGACCTCACTTGGTAGAAAGATTTTTAAATGGATCATATTGTCCCATAACTATAATCTTTAAAAGCTTTTTCTAAGTTTACCTGAATTTGACACTTAGAAGAGTGATGTTGACACTTGGGCATGTGAAAAGAAAGAAAGTTATGAGAAAAATAGGAGGAATTTTCTAGCATAGAAAATGGGGTTTATAAAAATAATTTATTTTAAAACTAGTTTTAGCTGCATAAAAATAATAGATAGAAACCCTAAAGAAAAGATAAAATGGATGATTACTTGTTTATCTCTGAACCATGAGAGTACAATATTTTTTAAAATGAGCAAATTACATTTGAATTTTTTTTTACCAAAATCTTCAACTCATAACTCAATATATGTGAATATGTTATTTAGTAGTGTGTTGTTATAAGTAAAACAACAAAAGGCAACATAAGAGATGCGATTTTGGTAGCCATAAGCTATGTGTACAGAAAAGGGAAAACTACTTATCTTCCCATAAAAAAACTATATGGGGAGCTACAATTTATTATTTCAACCATTATGTACAAATAATAGACTACTAACTTAAATGCATACATATAATTACATTAGTTATACATTTCATTCCTTATATATATATATATATATATATATATATATATATATATATATATATATATATTCTATAATGACAGGGTTACAAAGTATAACAATTCATATCATAAAATTTAAATCTCATTCATAATTTATGTAACTTCCAATATTATAGCAAGTATCAAGGTCATTTCCATCAATGCATCCTTCATCCAAGTATATCAAGTTGACACTAAACACCATGTGAAGTCATTTGACTCTTTCCATGTGATACTCCTAAAATAATACAAGTAGCTGTGAATATAAACAAAATAATCACTATATTAGATACTAGAAAAAAAGAATAACAAAAAATGAATAAAAATTATAATACCTAAACTTACATCAAGTATAGATGTTTAATGATGATGTTGAACTTCAAGCCCGTCATTAGAGGATTACTGGTTGTGAATGAGCACCCATGATCATTGATGATGAGCTAGTTTGAAATAAAGTAATTAAGCTTGATGCAGTCCCATACTTTGTATATTCATCCAAGAGTATATACAAGGCCCCCTTACCCTATTCACCTTCTCTTGATGGTCATATGGATAAAGTCTCTTATAGAAATAGCCCATAAAGTTCAACTTAAAACGAGTCAAGAACACATCCAAGCGCAAGAGTAACAAATACCTGCCCATATTTATCAAATTTTTACTTTCATCCTTAGATGCCATATCTTTAATCACCTTTATCTTCACAATAGTCTCTATTCACCTTCTTTCGCTTCTTTTCTAATCTTCACTGGATGAGAGAAAAGCTTCTAACTTCTATCATTAAAAGTCAAACAATTGAAAACACGATGATACTTGCTAGCACTTTTTACATCATAAGTAGCATTCCATTTAGTTGACACATCCTATCTTAAGAAACTACCAATATCATCTAAATGCACTTCTTCAACACATTTATGAAATTGTCATAACCTCTCCTCGGAAGTCCTCACATACTTAACACTTTCTCTTATTTTATATAAAGTCTCCCTATCCACTTTCAAACCTTCTTGAACAATGAGATTTAAGATATGTGCATTGATTCTCGTTAAAACCCAATGGGTGTTCTTAAATCAAACAATATTTATAACCTAACACCTCATACTGGCGTAGCATAGCTATTATAGTACAGTGGTTCTAGGATCGTCCACAGAGATGGGTTTTCTTCATGTAAATGACTAACAGTGAAGTTTAAACTGGTGAATTCATTTTGGATTTTAGGTTGTTATAAAAAGAGTGGATTTTTTATGATTAAAACTAAAAATAAAAAGAGTTAAAATGTAAAATAGAAATCCTTGAAGTGTTAGGTCACTGGGCTTAGGTTCCCAAGGCAAATGAGGGTTCTTGGGGTCTTTTCTCCTCAGATCGGGGATAAGGTAAAACATAGTTACTTCCCGAATCGGACTGGGCTTAGCTATAAAACGAACCTCAATAACTATCCTTTTGAAATGGTATTCACTTAGCATCAATGGTCTCAAATAAGAAAAACATGTCCCTGACTATCTTCCAACAACTCATAAATGATAATTAACGAACATCGGATCTAAGAATAAGCATCCAATGAGCCCTAAGTTTAACCAAGTACTTTAACCATTCAAGGTGACTTGAAGACCTTAAAACTAGAGTTTAAGGAAGACACATAAATGTCAGTGAATACCTACGTTGAAAACATGAGAAACCTTCATTTACGTCAGGTTCCTTTCCCCCGTGCCCTTTACTTCAAGGAAGGAGGGGTTTAGCCACTTATCCTCTAAGTTGCCATCCTTAGAGGGTGTTTGACTAGTGAGAAAATGAGAGAAAATAAAAGAAAACGGGAGCTTGTTCAACAAGCTTCCCCAAACTTCAATAATGAAAAGTTCGATCTCTTACAAAGTGTTGTTTGGGCATTATATACCACCCAAAACAATGAAAATTACCAAAAAGACAAAAGCAGTAAACTATTACAAGGATAAATTGGGAAGAAAACACAAAAATGAGGTAAAAAGTCAAAAGAAGAAAGGGGAAGGAGATTTCGCATTGCAAAATTTCACAGCTCTGCGAAATTTCGCTACCCTTGCGAATGCTCGCGTTTTCTGCCATGCTCATGGTTTGTAACATGGTTCCTCACTCTAATTTCCAATTGATTTCTTCATGCTCGAGTTGCATCCCTATCTTCAATATTTATAGCATGTGAAAACTACAAAAACTTCTATAAAATTGATTAGAAGCATTACTAGGTCCTTAACATGCCAACTGGGTCGACTCATCATTACTTACGCAAAGTGCTCAAAACCCTGAAAGCAAGAGTATGGAATAGAACTATGAGATTGTAAGATGGTATGGCTACAATGACTCTAACATGAGAAAAATCACCGTCACATAACAAGCCATTTTGCAAATTACGCCTCTTTCAAACTATACTGCATGCTATCATTAAAAGAGACATTATCCAAAGTCAAGGAAATTAGATTCCCATCTATTCCCCAATCCTGGGCACTCCAAATACCTTTAAAAAATAATTCCATCCATGTATGCGACCCTCTAACTCACAAATGCAAGTAATTTACTATTCCACTTATCATCAAAATAATGAGCAATCATAGTCATATATCCTTAAGTAGTTACAACAACCATCATTGATAGTTAAAAAAATTCTTCCAAGAACATTAGCTATTATTCTCTTTAGCTTTGTTTTTTCACTTAAGAAGACATTCCAACAATCGATCTTAGTTTTTCTACCAATAGGTTTAAAATCAGGATTCAAAACTCTCTTCACTGCTTAAACCTCTTCATACTCAGCATAGCTAAATTAAAGATCATGTATTATAATACATCTAAAGAGTGCATCTCTATAAGCCTTATGATTAAGTTTTCGAGACCTCAACATCCGAGCATGGTCAACCAACATGACACTCACATCATTGTAGTTAGGAATCAAATGACACTTCTGGACATGACGTCTTAAATGATTAGTTCCATTAATTGAATTACAAGTATAAAGCCCCCCATAACCCTTACATTTATGCTCATCTACTAAACTAATCTTTTCATAATGATTCCAGTCCTTAGAGGAATTACCTGAACTTTTCAGCAACAACTTTTTTCCCAACATCACTATAAATTCTTTTACTACTAGCACCAACACATTTAGTCCTATCACTAGTACCATAACCAATAGAAGCATTAGTAGCAGTAGTCTCTTAGTTTAAAGAGTATTTTCAAACATTTGCAATTCATCATCAGTATCCCCACAATTAGATTCAAAATCCAAAATTGCAATATAAAAGTAAAAAATACCAAACAATGAATGAGTAATAGATGATTCAATGGCATTTAATTTCAAATTTTCACAAATCGGGACAGCAACAATCACCAACTAGAGATCAACAATCAACAATCGAAGTTCATGCACAATGAGCTAAACTAAACATTTCACATAGTTATTGTTAACATTTTAAATCCATTGGACTCACATGAATAAAAGCTTTTCAAAACTTCTTATAAAGATTTTAACCTTTTTGAATCGGATTAACAACAAAATTATGGTAATTTCTTATTGTTTAAGTTATGTGCTCCCCATTTGAATCAGATTCGTAACTTTTTATGCCTATTAAAATCTTGAAACACATCATATATCTATATATAATAACAAACAAAGATTGATATTCTTCTTGCAAGTAGATGTAAAGTAATGAATTCACGCCAAACAAGATAAACTGTGGATTTAAAAGAGATAAACATACAAACAAATCATTAGCCAATGAAATGGTTTTGAGGGAGGGGAGTCTATTCAGATCAATGAAAGGCAATAACTCGCAAAGAAGTCAAGTTTCTGTGGGTGTTCAGTATAAGAACCTATTGCAAATTTTCAAGAATCTTTACCCAATTTCTATTCTTGGTTTACACAAGAGATGCTTAGATTTTGTGGACATAACATAAATAGATTATAATGAAGAAAATAAATTATTTCCATTACTATTTGGGAAATAGCTAACATGGTTACTTTATCTGGAAGGATCATGAAAAATGAAATCTTCAATGAGTTAGATCTATGAGTCATTTATTTATTTATTTTGCAAATGATTGATAAACAATTAAATATACTCCGATCATAGGTTATGAGCCATAGTTGTTTTATCCTATTAGTTTTTCTATTCAATTTTGTCCAGACCATGTTTATGCTAAATGGCTAGATTACTACAAAGGGCCTAAGGATCAATTTGTTTTCCCTACTATCAATTCTAAGTTTAAAATTATTATAATTTACACTTACATAACTAAACTTCTAATTCAAATATGTGATTCGAATTCAACAACAAAATTCAAACTTGGCGAACATAGATTCATAGAATGAGGCAATATATTCACCAGTACCTGAAATTTTAAAATTTTTGGGGAGATCAGCATCGTCGAAATTGATCGAAGTGAGATTTGGCAATGTAGAGAATCGGATCCGAATGCGAATATGGCAAGATTGGATGGTGCCAGTATTCGGATGAACAACGAATCTCCACCGTCGATGAAGAGGAAGAACTACAGTCTACGAAGGAGAAATAAAGAATCTTCATCTAGGAGGATGAACTACAGGCTTACGACAATCGGGAATAGGATAATTTTTTTGGCGTTTTGTGAAAGGAAATGAGGTTTTGAGTGGGGTTTTTTTTTCATTATGGTATTAGCTTAAACTGTGGTTCGATGGTATAAGCAATTTATTTTAATTAGAAATCGTGCCAACCCGAAATCGTGTCAACTTACGGCTGATGAATTACCTAGTTTTTTTGGGCAAATAAAACTAGATCCTAGCCCAACCAAATTTTGGGTCAACCAAGCTAGCCCAATGGGTCGAGCTCAAATTTCCAAATTTCAGAAATGCTAACTATGTGATAGCCTAAGGTACCATATCGCACCGACTGGGCCTTACATGTTCTTTGGGTTTCCAACTCCAATTCATTTTAGGCTCTCGTGATGAGTATCTCAAATACTAATTTTATCCCTATATTTTACTTTAGATTTTTAGTATTTTTTTTATGTTAAATAAGTGTTTTGAAGGAAAATCCCTATGAAGGAAAATCGACAAATTACACATGCAGCCACAATTACTATGTTTTGATGTTTTCAACTCTAAGACAATCCCAAATGGATAAAATATTTATATGGATGGATAGGTGACTTCACAAGCTTTCCAAAGAGGCCTTATTCACTCAATTCGAGTTCAAACGACCAAATTCATGACTCTTGGAAGCTGGAAGAAGTTAAGAGAAAATAGGCTCAAAGGTGGATTCGCTAGAGAATTTCATAAATTCAGTCTATATCATCATTTCGAAGTTTTTTCTGGCCATGTATAGATTCTAAACTTCAAAATCTTTTCCAATGGTACCAAGATCAGGCACTCGAGTCTAAACGGGAAAGTTATGTTATCTGAAAGAAGGCAGAGTTCATTGCGACAAACCAAAAAGGCCATATTTATGGAAATACGGGTTCATCGCAACGAAGCGTCGAGCTCAACAGCAGAAAAAGCCCATTTTACCTAATTTGGAGGAGAAATCGTAGAGAGTAGAGAACGACGCCCAACAAGCTTAGGATTTTAAGGGAGAAAAACCCTTTCCTGTGGTTTCTCCCTCGATCTTTTCTGTGGCTTGCATCAGAGGAATCAAGAGGAGAGGAGGATTGAGTCTTCAAGATTGAAGAAAGACTTGGGATCATGGAGAAGAAGATCAAAGACTCACTATTTTGACCATTAGTGTAACGCCCCAAAAATACCCTATAATTTTTTTATAATTTTATTATATATTCAGTATAAATGAAATCAAACTTGGGTATTTCCGAAGTTGTTAAATGAATATTGATTGTTATTTGATAAGTGATTTAAAAGATTAAACCAAAATTCTACCAAGTGAAAATGACAAATTTGGAATGTGAAAATGAGGACCTAAGAGTCAATGGTAAACAAGTTTATATGTTCATGTAAATATGGAATTTAAGGCAAATAGGAATAAGTGTGAGTTAGATTGCCATTGGGAGGACTTAACCTAAAAATGCATTTGTAACCAAACAAGGCCTTGAGGAAATGAGATATTTAAAAACCAAATAGTAGAAAAAATGAGAAATGAGAATATGGTGGAAGGCCAAACATGGCCTTACACTTAAATGAGTTTAAAAGACCAAAAGTGGTCTTTGGGAGCTCATTCTTGAGCAATCACGTTTTTGAGAGGGGGAGTGAGAAGAGTAGAAGAGCTAGGGGTTGAAGAATATCCAGATTTTTTGGTGGGAGATCATCCCCATTTTTGCCCCCATGATCAAAGAGGGAAGAAGGGAGCTAAAGGCATAGGGTTCCAAGAGAGTCAAGGTAAGAACACAACCCTAGAATTTTATTTTAATGGATGTTTGAGTCGGGAAACCCTAAATCATCCATGGATTTGCTTGTGATTGGTTTAGAATGATGTTAGGATGTTATTAGGGAGTGATTGACATGATTTATTGAGTTTTGAGGTGTTTTGGAAGAAAATCACGAAGAGGAAATTATGGTGTTTCAAAGGAGATGCTGCCACTTTTTTTTCAAACCAACGTTTTGTTTTGGCTATAACTTAGTCATTTCTTATCCTAATTGAGTGATTCAAATAAGTTAATTACACTAGACTTATAGTAGAACAAACTTCATGGAAGTAATGGTACCTCGAATTTGGACCTCAATTGGACCCAGAAATTGTTGAAGTGATGCTCTGTTTTGGATAAATTTCTGGTTCACCCTGAAGCAGTTATGTATTTTAGGAGTAGTTTTGGTACTTAGACCATAAGTTGAGTTTCACTCCATCCTAATTGAGTGATTCAAATTTCTGGGTAAACTAGACTTCTAGAGAATAATTTACTTTAAGGAATGGTATACAAATTGTAACTCAAAGTGTCCAGAAATCCTTCCTGGGAAAAACTAGGCAAGAAAATCTGCTTCTGTTTTGCAAATTAGATAGTCTGAATATAAAAATTCCATAACTTGAGTTTTTGGGATCCAAATTGGATGATTCCAATTGGAAGGGAAACCTAAGAACCATAGATCTGGGGTACCGAGTAGAAGGGACCATTACCACTTATGGAGTTAAGACCCCCTGAAATTGAGAAAACAGTAGGTAACCGAGTGAACTGGGCATACCGACCAGTTTGGCATAAATGCCATAACTTGTGTTTGGGTGATCCAAATTAGATGATCTTAAATTCCTACTACAAATAGGACTAATAGAGCTTATACTCTTCGTGAAGGATGTATAAGCTACCATGACTCAATTGTCCCCAGAAAATTTGGAGTGAAAGTGTATTGCAGATCAACCCTCTAACCAAAAATCCTAGAATGCACAAATGATTTTTCTTTTGGTTATTCTTTGATTTCAGAAATATGTGTGATGGATTAGGATTAATGAGGAGGAAAGTCCGAAGGAGGTCGAGATTCCGAGAACATGAATTAAAGGACGACACCTTTTGGGTTTGTCTTACCCGACTTCTATTTCCTCGCTTCAAGTTTTTGTATGTTTGTTCTACCTTTCTTATTCTCGCTTCAATATTTGAAATGTTATTTTAAATGCATAAGAAAGGTATATTGAATTGTTTAAATGATTTTGAAGAATTTGCTGGAAAATGTTTGTATATGAAAATTGCATGACTATTGAAAAGTAAATCAGTTATACAAATGTATTGTACCTTGCTATAAAATATTTTGGACACCCTTAATAGAATGTTAACCTTAGTTCAGATAAAATAGATTGGTATACCAACAGGGGTCAAATAGCAGTACTGCGAACGATTGTATTGATGTGTCACCCGACGCAGTCTACCGGACCGTACCTGGCAGTGTTCATTAATTGATTGTTTATAACCGCCGCAGCCCCAAATGAACTGCATCGTGTTATAAAACGCTTTTTTATACCCATTTAACCTGGACCGTGCTCTGACTCTATTGTCTCTATATAACTAAGACATAAAGCAAATTTGTTATGGTATAACTGAATTGATTGACATAATTGAATTGAATTATTAACTAAATTTGAATTTTGTGGGCATATTTGAATTGATTTAGATTGTGAAATATTGAATATGAAAGTATTTTTGGGACGATCAATGAACTGTAATCTAATTGTATATATAACAAGTATATGTATTGTATTTGCATTGATCATCCATAAAGATTTGAAAGTTTTGAATTGTTAAATTGTATGATTTGGATTTTAACCTAAATCATGGAATGGATTAGATAGGAACCACTAAGCATGAAATGCTGCTAGCGATTGTTTTACCACAATGCGCAGGCGAGTGTGATAGATAGTGAACAGAAAGAGGCAAGATCGAGAAGCGCAGAGTCACTGAAAGAATTATATAAGCTTGATATATGGAAAGCAAATATCATTTAGTAATTACTTTGAATGTAGTTTTCAGTTGGTGGCACTTAAACACAGCCATATTTTTGAGTGTACACGCGCGAGTTTTAAAGTAATGGCTTAAATGTTTAGTGGTCATCAGAGTGGAAATCGAAAATGCTTCCGCATATTTGAAATGGTTTGAATGAAATGTGTTTTAAAATGGGTGTTACAATTAGAGTTTATTCTCTCCCTTTTTCATGTTTTATCTTAGATTTATGATGTACCAAACCTCTATTATGCTTTAATTTCGTAGTCTAGGGTTTTGGTTGTAGCTAATCTCAATATGGTGAGTGGTTCCTTGCGAGATTTCAAAAGGGAGTTAGAAATTAGACATAGGTGAATCAATCTAATTAGCCTGGTAGTGTAGAAATTATCAGTAATTAGGAGGCGTGTGAGATTCTTAGGTCTTAAAGCATCTCAAATGCTTGGGGTTGAGCTGAGAAGAAAAAAACCTAGTGTTAGTTGGTAGGTTATTCGACCTCGAGAGAGGCTTATAATTAAATTAGCAAGAGTATCCTTAGAGAGCTTTTTCAAGAAAGAGGCTTATAATTAAATTAGCAAGAGTCTCCTTAGAGAGCTTTTTCAAGAAACAATAGGATGAAATTTTGGCCTAGATATAGGAGGATTGTCCAATTGCACCAATTACCCTAGGATTTTATCATCTCTTGGTATCCCCTAGTTGCATAGTTCATTTGTTCGATTAAGTGTTCATTATTTTATTTTAGTTTAATCTCTATTTTGAACTCAACATTGACCGTTTGGATGTTAGAGAAGTATTCTAATTTTGTTACTTAACATCCCCAATTTCCATATGGATTAATCTTTGTACATTTCATACACTATATTACTTGACAAGTTACTGCGGCAGAATAAATGGACATATATTTTTAATAACATCACTCAATACGCCTATTAAGTTTTTAGCATCATTGCCGAGGAAATTGCGGTGTTTTATGCTAATATCAATACCAAGTGCTTCTTTGATACTTCAAACAAATTTTTTTTTGTTAGTCTTGTTTTATTTTCTTTTTCTATTTTACTTTGGATTTTTGTTGTTTTTGTTTTGTAGGTTTACATCACAATGGATCCTATCATCAAGTTGACAAAGCAAATAGCTCTCTTTAGTCAACAACTAAGAATAAGGCAATTGGCCAATGAGCATCAAAGAAGAGTAACAACTCTAGTGAGGAATGAAGTGTGGCAACCATATGCATTAATGGATTATGCTCAATATGGAGGTACCCATACTTGAGCAATCATAATTTGGGATGGATTCATCACCCAAACACCTCATGGAACACAAGCTACACCACTCTTCATACTCCACAAGTCCAAAGATCAAGCCTAGAAGAAAAAATGGCTCAATTGGAAAGAGTTCATGATGAATTGGTCATGGAAAATGTTGAATTTAGAAGGTCAAGAGCTGAAATTGACTACTCTCAAGTTCGGTTGCCTAGGTTTCTTGATCAAAAGGAGAACAATCAACCTCCAAATGGGAGAATGACAAAGTTAGAGGCAACCATGGCTGAATTAGAAAGAGTTTGTGTTGAATGTGCTACATCTCAACTTCAACTCAGGGACATAACAAGGGCTAATGTTCAAATTCAGCATACGACATTCCAAAGCGTGGAAAAAGAGATGACTCCAATGGTCACTTCTTGGACTTAACTTACATTTGAGAAAGAACAACCTAAACAAAAGGAGAGTATGAGTATATAAGAACTAGTGGCCAAATACATGAAAGAACATGAAAGTATGAATGCAATGTCCTTTGAAGGACAACATGAGAGCTTTCCATCCAATCTTGAGGTATCTAAAGATGAAGTAAACTTGAGCTACAATGAAGAAATCACCTCAAGAGGTAATGAAGAACTTAAGAAATTTTAAACAATGGAGAATGATGCACAAATTTTGGAAAACTTAGTTGTGAAGGGAAGACACCCAGGCTTCCTCGGAATTATATGAAAAGATAAACAGTGAAGTTGTAAAGACTATTCTGGAGATGGCTCCATGGTGTAGAAGCATGAAAATGGTAGCATGACCCCTATTTCGAAGGCAGAGGAGCGCACTATTCAATTGTTTAAGGAAATGGAAGCCACCATTGTGAGCAAAATAATAAAAATAGAATTAGAAAATCTAAGAAGACTATGTGCTCAAGTTGTTGGACGAGTATACTCATTGTGACGCCCAAAATCCAAGTCCACACCAACCGGCCAACTCCATGAAAATAGCCTCAGTGGATATCGCAGATATCGATACTCGACATTGTCCGATCCCACACCGGGATCTATTCATCGAGTCCTAGGTAATCACATACCTATGCCCTGACACTAAGTTGTGAAGCTGGTGTCAGGATTACCTATGGATACCGTATGTCTCGATACCAAAATGTCCAATCCCATTTACCGAGATCCATTTATTCACATTCAATAAACATTTTATGTTATTTTCAAAACACATTTCTATGAGTTTAATTACAACCTCATATGAAAGTATATTATGCAAACCGCTTGTCCAATACTTTACAAAACTGCTATAAAGCCACACCCCAGAACTCCTAATGAGAGTCGTCCACCCGGTGTATACCTTGCACCTGAAATGGTTTCCCATAAAGAGTGAGTCACGCCCAATAGAGAGACTCCTACGAGGCTATTACCCCTCTAAATGCACATGCAATGTTCACTTGGACACTTTCACATATATATCAATATTCCAATAGAATAATGCAACTTTAATGGAATACTACATGTCATGCCATGAAATGAGATGAAACTCACTCAATGCATGAAAAACCCCTGCATGAAAAACCCGAGTCATCACAGACTCCCAGCACATAATGTATAGCCAATGTGTAATAACATCCATCTTCAATGAATTTCATCCAATGATCACTTTGAAACAAAATCAAGCTTTTAGAAATCAAAACTTATTGGATGTTTCACCTCCAAAGATCATTTTATTAACAAAACATGTGTCTTTTGTAGGTAGGTGAATTTTTGGGGTCTCACCGTAGGCTTTGCACGCCTTCCTATACTTTCACGAGCTTTCAACGTTGGACACATATGTATAACCAAAATACCGGTCTTCACCTAAGGTATCTATCCAGCCATACTACCCAACACAAGTTTTCATGCTCAGAATGCTGAAACTCGCCGGGAATTCGACGAGCCCACTCATCAACCACCAAGGATGGTGTGTGATGGCACCATGCACTTATACCCATGAATGCGATGCCTCGCGCATATATGCACGACGAGCACCGCATGTCACCCCCGTCACATATGTAATACATGCCATATGGACACCGACCAGATCATGGACAATTGAGACCAGAAACCCAAGAAAATTCAATTTTTCCTCGAAAAATGGTAAAACTGCAATTTTGGTTGAAACCTAAAATTTTATGGGGATCTTAGATGACGAAGAAGACTTCACTGTTGAATTCCTCTCGTAAAATCTAGTAACCTTGCTCTAATTTCACGATTCCGGCATACCAAAATTTCACTTTTCGACACCGTGTCGGGTGACACATGGCATGATCATGTGGATGCTACATGGCACCCTAGGGGAGTGACACATGGCATGAGCCATTTAGTGCACTTGAATGAATGGCTCACATTGAGCCAAGTGTCAAGTGGAGGAAATAATAGGAAAAAAAATCAAGAAAATTAAGAAAATTTGTGGAGATGACAAGTTGCTAAGGAGGAAAGTGGGGGGAAGTTTCCCCCACTTTTTGATAAATACGGGTGAGAGAAGCAAAAAGGGATGAGAAAAGAGAAAAAGAAAAAAAGGAGAAAATAAAAGAAAAGAGAAAATAGAAAATGAAAAGGAAAATAGGATAGGAGCAAACAAAAGAGAAGGAGTTCGGTGGATAAGAGAAAAAAAAAAGGAGGAAAGCCAAAAAGAAAAAGGGGAGGAAAATCAGATAGAGGGAGAGAGGAAGAAAGAGGGAGAAAAGAAAAGGAGATTTTTCTCTCAAGATTCCAACAAGTAAATCTCAACCATCCGAGAGTTAAGTCGATCCACACAACAAGGGCTATGTGTAAGTGTTTGCAACTAGAGTTTGGCCAAACTCCAAGAGGTAGTCTTCTTTACTTGGATTATTTCTAGCTTAAAATCCATTTAATGGCATAGGTTTTCTTTGAGGCCATGACTGGCCGTGTGATTTAGTTCCAAGATTTTGGAATTGAATATGGGAAATTTTTAGATCGGTTTTAATCGTCCCGACTCAATGAGATTTGGTTTTTGATCCCGTGATCGATGTCTTCAGGTTTTGTTTGTGTTTTGGTATCACAAGGATTCTATGGACAAATGGAACAAAAATGGTTCATAGTTGTGAAGGGACCAAGAGGTGCCCGTTTTTGGCGGGTCCCGAGATCAGCCATTATGTGTGTTGTTGCTTGATTGAATAACATGCATGTGTGGAAAGATCACGATGATATATGCTCTGACGGATGTGGAATTATATGGTAAAAATATAATTATCCATGTTTTGGTAATGTTGCATGTAGCTTCCATTTTTCATGTAACATAATATGCCATGAAATGGCATTTTTACATTTCTTATGCACGGGGACATAGCGTTGAGTCGGGTGTGTGTGCATGGTAATGTTTTATTCACCATTCTTGGTGAATGTGTAGTGAGCTCGAATGGGACAACGTCCAAAACAGAGATTCACGGTTGCTTAACAGGAACACTATAATGATAATAAATCGCGTGTGTTCGGGCTTTATAAGATAGGTAGAGTCCTCCCTCCAGGTGAAAGACCCAAATTTATAGGTGGTTAGACACATCACCTGAAGGAAAGACCGTAAAATGCTGGAAAGGCATGTGACACCCAGGGTGTAACCCGAAATACGTGGCCCACAAATGCATAACACAAGGGATTTTGCAAAATTATATGAATACTGGGAGGGTTGTCCAAATGGTTGGCCATCAGGAAACACCAATGACTAGTTTTCGTACTTGGCATTGTATGTGCGAGGAGCCTGGCCAGACTCCTAAGCATGGGTGCACGAGGAGTCTCATCTCATGCATAACATGAAATATTCCATATAGGATTGCAATTCTGTGTGGAATGTAGTTTGATGTATGTGTGCTATCATGCATTTTAGGTGGAGTAAACAGAGGGAGAATTTTTTCATCAAGTATTGATCACCCAAATATGGGGAAATATTTTTAGTAATCGAGGTACACAAGGAGTCGAAACAAGTTCAAGAGATTAATTGTGAAAAAGGTCGGTTTGTGGCCTATTATGTGTTTTGTAAATTCTAGATTGAATATCCAGTTTTGTTGAGGTAAATAATAAGTTTTGTAATAAAACTTAGTTTTGGACTTGTTCTGTGTAGTGTAATAATTTCCCAGATTTTAAACTTTGAAAAATGAGTACAAAGCAAGATGAAATTACTACATTCGGGGAGAAATTCTGGAAGTGCAGAAAAAAGAAAGGCGGCTACCCGCCATTTGCTGGTCATGATGAAGCCAGGTCAGAGTCGGCGTCGCGGCCAACACCCGCTTCTGGGGCCTGCAGACAAATGACAACGCCTCAGAGCACGCACGACAAAGCATTGGCGCCACACAAGAGGCCTCGGGGCTTATGTGACAAGCCGGCGCGCACACTCCGCCGAGCATGCTATCGCAATGTAGATTTCTCTATCACGAAAGGATTCGACGTGGTCGGGAGCCTTGTGTCTTTATCGTACTGGAGCCATCCGCGTGTCGCCATTTAAAATTTTTTGTCACGACGGATCTTGATCATGGGATGAGGTTCCCATGTGGTGTGCGTGCGACACGACCTATGTGCTCGACCAGCAGCTAGGGCACGATAAGGCCATACACGCTGACACGTGGGGTTCTATCGAGAAATAGAATTCTATCGCAAACGCATTCTCCTATGATAGCATCAGCCATGCCCGCACAACAGGTTCGCGCCGATCACGCGTCAGATGCACGATGCTGCCGCGGTGTACGTCGCTGCCGCTGCATGATAGCGTCGCTCGCACAACAAGAGTACCGCAAGAAGCTTACTAACGCCCGGAAAAGCACTTTCCACGAGCACGCCAGGCGCACGACAAGAGGCTTGAAGATAAAGCATGTGGTCGACACGCTAATCGGTGCACACAAACTGACTTCATCAAGACGATTCTCCTGTCACGACAAACCTGCCCAAGCACTTAAAAAATTGACCCTTGGAAATAGGAGTGTCACAATATCAAAGGCATATAATTTCTAAACAATTCATCTCAATGTCAATATATTAGAATTCATATATCAACATTCACTCAATAACTATCACTAAGTAAGTGAATCAAAAGCAAGCAAAGACAACTTGGTTCTCAAGACCAATTGTGGCATAAGAAATGCCCACAAAACATTCCACACATACAGGTACCATCATTGTGCCACAATATCCGACCCTTACATGATCATAGGACGCTTGAACTGGCCCACAATTTTAGTCCCAAAATCAGTCAGTAAAAAATTTGGACACAACAAATAAATAGCTCAACTGTTGCAGTCCTGGGAAATGGACCATAACTTGGGCTGTAGAGGTTCGATTTGGGTGATTCAAAAGCCTACATCAAGTTCACTTATGTAGATACAATTTACATGAAGGACCCAAGTCCAAATTCCCTCGAGTTCCCACTTGAAAATCAGTCCTAAAATTTGGCCAATGTGTAGGATCAAAATATGGCAGCATTTCCATATTTCGAAATTCGGCCAACAGCCCCTTTGGGCAAAGACACAACCACACAACCCTTAGAGTGGAATATAAACCAAAGTAGGAAGAATCCCAATCTCTTGGAGCTTCGGTGAAAACCCCCACTTTTGGCACCTACGCGCAACTGTCGTTGCTTTGACAAACTTTGCTTCTTGGTTCGAAGGAATTACTCCACAAAGCCGTCTGGGTGGGAGGAAACCCATCGTTCCTTCCTTCTTCCCCTTCTTCCTTTCCTTTTCCTTCCTTCTATTTCATCCACCGAACCCCTTTTCCTACTCAAACAGTGGATCATGGTGGTGACACATGGCTCTCATGTGTCACCCCTCACTCTTTCCATGCAATGGCACATGTGGTCGCACATGGCCCCACACGGGCGTGGTGCCATGTGGCATCATGCCACAAGTCACCATGCCTTTTGTCCCATTTCGCCTCAAAATACATGAAATTCTGACCTTCTTGAAATCCAACCACTTAATGTAACTGCATTTCGCTGATAATAATCCAACGGCTAAGTTCGCTTTCATCATCCAAGATCTATGGGTTCTTAAGTTTGGTAACTGCACTATCGCAGATAATTTATCAGACGTGAAAATTTTCAAATTTATCCGCTTTCAATTATCGCTTCTAGAAAAGGATGGAGGCAAGACTCATCGCCTCTAAAAAAAATGGAGGCAAAATTACCAACATATCCGTAGCTGGTAAAGTCAAGCCAGACTCTGTAAAACTAGAGCATCTTTTGGAGAGTAACCTGCTTAGTGTAAGTTTAGCTTTCCTTTTTCATTTCTTAGTTAGTTTAAGTTTGTTTTTGAATAAATTCTCATGCTTGATTTTGTTTTTCCTTGTTTTAGTTTGGGATTCTAGGTTTTTGGAGATTCAAAGCTGGTTTTGGAAGCTAAAAAGGTTGACATCTTGAAGTTCAATAATTCTAAGAGGCGAAGAACCAAAGAGGAAACCATATTCAAATATCTCATCTATTCGACTTAAGGTCTAAACTCTAACACCTTTGCCTCTAAACTCTAAGAGCCATCTTCATTGGAGGCGACTTCTGAGACTTGATCGACCTCGGGAGTACTCATTATCCAATCTTGCTTTTGTTTCACATTGAGGACAATGTTTAATTCAAGTTTTAGGGGGGCTTGATATTAATTCAAGAATTTAAAACAATTTAAAAAAATCAGTATTTGTGTCTCCTTTTCATACACCTGTTATGCATGTGCTTTTCTTTCTTTCTTTTGTTTGTTTTGTGTCTCATAAGAGTGAGTTTGATGCCTTGTTGGCTGGTAGAAGGTCATTTTGAACACAAACATTTGAAAAATGGAAAGTGTAAAGTGGATTAGACCCTTAGGTTTTTTAATGATCTGGAATTATATGCTTAATTGGTATGGGTGACTTAGCTTAGTCACCCAGCGTATGAAGCTATTTCTCGAAAGTCTCTCTTACACACACTTTTGGTCTCCCTTGTATACATGTGATTCCCACTAACCCCTTTGCCTTGAATTATTGGGGGATTCTAACCTGCAGTGATGAGACGCCTAATCAAAGAGGATGAATCATTGAGCTGACCAAAGAAAAATCCAAAAATAATAGAACAAGTGGAAAATAAAGATAGAAAGAAAAATGTCAAAAGGAGGTATGTGAATAATAATAAGTAGGATCATCCAATCGAAATCCTAGGCACGGTCTAAGGGGCCTTTCAAAGCTTAATACCTAAGCCTTGGTGACTAGGGCCATTGACTTCCTTTGCTCGCTCCGAGGGAGCGAGAAGATGGATCCTTCCATAACTGAGGCGTGGCGAGTTTTGGTTGGTGTTTGAGGTGAAGTTTGAAGAATTTAGTAATCTAGTGCCCGTAACCAACTAATAGAGTCGCAATGGATCGCTCTGAGGTTTCACTCATCTAAAACTTCTTGGCTTGCTTGGTTTCTTTTCATTTTAGGTATTTAGGTAATTTTTAGGTATTTTGGTATGAATAAAAATGGTGTGTTTTTATCATTTGTTAGTTAGGTTCTTCCAAATAGGTGAGTTGAGCTTAAGTTTAGGGGTATTAGGACCTTGCTATACACTGGAGATCATGATATAACCTGACACTTAGATTCCTTAGGAAAGGTCATTGAGGACTTGGGGGGTTGATTTGCTTTACTCACCTTGCTTTGTTTTGCCATGTTCCTTAGAGAGTTTAACAGTTTAAGGATCCTAAATTTTGGTTGAAAATGCTAATATTGCTAAATTGTGTTCATATTGATCCTTCCATTTGGCATCATGTTATCATAGTCTTCTCGTTCTTGTTAGTTCATGACATTTTCAATTTTTGTTTTATTTTGAGTCAGTATCTTGCTTGGGGACAAGCAAGAATTTAAGTTTGGGGGTGTGATGAGTATCTCAAATACTCATTTTATCCCTATGTTTTACTTATATTTTTAGTATTCTTTATGTTAAATAAGTGTCCTAATGCTCTAAATATTTATCTTTATGATTAGGTCAACCATTTGGTGGAATTGCGAGAAAATGAGCGAAAAATGAAGGAAATTCAGCAAATTACACATGAAGCTGCAGCTACTGTGTTTTGATGTTTTCAGATGTAAGATGATACCAAATGGCTATAATAATTATATGAATCGATAGGTGACTTCCCAAGCTTTCCAAAGAGACCTTATTCACTGAATTTGGACTTCAAATGATCAAATTATGACTCGTGGAAGTTGAAGGAAGAAGAGAAGAGAGATCAAAAGTGAGAAGTTGTAGAATTTCGTAAATTCAGTCTGTATCATTATTTCTAAATTGTTTTGGTTGCCATATCTAGATTCTAAACTTGAGCTTTTCATATGGTACGAGATTATGCAATTTAGGATTCGGAACAGAAAGTTATGTTCGATTTGTACTTGAAGGCACCTTCGTCACGACGAACTAGAAAGGCCACATTGATGGAGATACGGGTTCATCGCGACAAAGGACCCTTTGTTGCGACGAAGCGTCGAGGTCCAACTGCAGAAAATGACAATTTTTGACCTAATTTGAAGAGGCTTATAGAAGGAGAGTAGAAACGTGCCCGAGGAGTTGATTTTGAGGAGAAAAGCCCTCTTAGAGGTTTCTGCTTATCTTGATTGTTTTTCTAGGGCTTGCATTGTAGGAATCAAGAGGAGAGGATTAGTCATGGGTGAAGAGAGACTTGGGATCATGGAAGAGGATTGAAGACTCACCATTTCGACCATTAGAGTTTCTTCTCTCCCTTTTTCATGTTTTATCTTAGATTTATGATATACCAAACCTCTATTATGCTTTAATTTTGTAGTCTAGAGTTTTGGTTGTATTTTGGACATGAATCTTATATTTATTTGCTAATTTTCCTTTTTATTATCTATTTGAGAGATTTTTATCCATTGATTCATGCTTGGTTATTATTTACATAGTGATTTCTAGTAATCTCAATATGGTGGTTCCTTGAGAGATCGATAAGAAGTAAGAAATTAGACATAGGTAATTAACTTAATTAGTCTGGTAGTGTAGATATTATCAGTAATTAGGAGGTGTGTGAGATTCTTGGGTCATAAAGCATCTCTAATGCTTGGGGTTGAGCTGAAAAGCAAAAAGACCTAGTGTTAGTTGGTAGGTTATTTGGCGTGAGAAACCCCAATTAAATTATGTAAGAATTAGTGGA
Organism: Tetrastigma voinierianum; assembly: GCA_016808115.1. Taxonomy (NCBI): domain Eukaryota; kingdom Viridiplantae; phylum Streptophyta; class Magnoliopsida; order Vitales; family Vitaceae; genus Tetrastigma; species Tetrastigma voinierianum. The sequence continues at coordinate 84,237 of JAEQBH010000746.1, read as the reverse complement.
GAGCTTTTTGAAAGCGGTGGGATAGATTTTGGCCTAGATATTAGAGGATTGTCCAATTGCACCAATTACCCTAGGATTTTGTCATCTCTTGGTATCCCCTAGTTGCATAGTTCATTTGTTCGATTAAGCGTTCATTAGTTTAGTTTAGTTTAGTTTAATCTCTATTTTGAACTCACAATGACCGTTTAGATATTAGAGAAGTATTCTAATTTTGGTACTTAGCATCCCCAATTTCCTTGTGGATCGATCTCTATACATTTCGTACACTATATTACTTGACAAGTGTATTCTTGAGTAGAATAGGCGCTCATTACATATTTTGTTGCATAATTTTAATAAACAACACGAATACGTCTATTAAGTTTTTGGAGTCATTATTGAGGACTAACGAGTCTTTGGTGCTCCACGAAACATCCTGCCGCCCAGTGAGCATAAACTTATTATCTCAGCCCTATTGTACGGACTAAGACGTGGAAGTAGTGTGCATCTATAAAAGGGTTTTGGTTGTTGAGGAGTGAAGGGTTGTCTCAAAGTAGCTTATGAAGCGCGAGAAGATCCTTAGGAATTGAGAATAACCATGGATGTTGGTGAGCTTAGAAGCTACATGGCGTTGATAGGATAAACATGTCCTTGAGAAGAAAAGTCTTTAAGTCGCCGTGCTTTTGTGATGTGGATCTCGGAGACAAGATAAATACCTTGGGCTAGTTCATCTAATGGGAGCGGATCATAGTCTATGCTATGAACGAGTCGGGTATAGTATGGAGTGAGGATAGCATTGCCTGATATATTGCATATGGAAAGGTCTGAAATCAAACCTTTGACTCTCCGGTTATTTGGGATGTGATGTGTTTGCTGAATGTAGCTCATGACTTGCTCGAATTAAGAGTTGATTCAAGTGGCCAACATAACCGAAAACTTAATGGGTTAAACAGTTAAAAGGTACGAAGAATGAGTAAAATGGTATTGGATTGGATCAAACTAGTGTAAAGCTGTAGGTGGACATGCTAAGGGTTAGTGTAATCCTGGGAGCAAGAGGACTTGGTTTAGAGCCATTGAGAGGCCTTGAGAAGGCTCTTTGGCTCACATATGGGCCATAAGCCTAGAGATGGGAATATGGGTTAAGCCGTCCAGTACAAATAAATTATTTAATATTTTTTGGAGGGTTGGGCCATTAAATTAGCAACAGAATAGAATGGGCTAGTAGCCCAGCAAAAATTAGCCCTGACCCATCAAGTTAGAATTTGGGCGACCAAATTGGCGAATTTTTTATTATTAATTTTAATACATGATATTGTATATATATATATATATATATATATATATATATATATATATATATATATATATATATATATATATATATATATATATATATATATATATATATACATATGACTTATTGAGATTTTTCTAAACCTATGGTGGCGTACTAATGAAGATGAAGATTAGAGGCATGGTGGATTTCATTTTGAGAAACTTAGTTTATAGTTTTAAGATATGTTTATTTATCACTTTATTTTAATTACTTTGAATATGAACATGTTTATTAATCTTGTTTATTAAACTTTGACATGTTTTTGATTTGATGTTTCATTTTATCATGAAACTTTGAACTTGATTGTGGTTGGTACTTCATTAATTCTAATTGATGATACGTGATTGTAGTTAGTTGTAGCTACTAGTTAGTTTGGTTATAAATTTATAATTATGTTTAGCATTATTTACATTTATTTAAGACGTTAAATATTATTATATTCTCTAGGCTCCATCATTTATGCATTAACTATTATTAAACACTTGTGTGTTGTTTTTTTAAATGACAAAATGATAAATTACAAGTTTTAGCATTTTTAATTTTTGGCCGTTTTAGCCCTCGACGCATTAGGCGACTGGGCTAGTCAAAAGCTGGCGTATAAATGTGGGTGGCCGCGTGACGTTTTGACCGCGGCCTATGGGTTGGGCCGGCCATTTCTGACTATCTTGTCGTCCATAGAAGTCTATTTACATGCATATGGATGCATGTATGCCACCCTCCCTCTTTAATGAAGGTTACCCTCGTCCTTTTATGCATGCTAGGAGTCTATATTGTAAAACCCAGGTAAATTTGAATTTTTCCGAAAAATGGCAAAACGGTAAATTGTCGCTACAATACAGGTTGAAAACCTAAAATTTTTCTAGATCTCGGATGATAAAACGGACCTCACCGTTGGATTTTTCTCACGAAATTTAGTTACCTAGACGAATTTCATTAAATTCCGAGACAGTCGGATTTTCACGATTTTCGGGCCATCGAGTGGTTGGTGGATGTCTTCGAGAAAGAAAGCGAAGATTAGATGATGAAATGTGTCGTTGGAGAGATCACATGGCATTACCATCTTCCTTGAATGATTCTAAATGCGAGGTTCATGGGAAAACGGAATTACGAGTTGTCTAGCGAGGAATTGATGTTTCCATGACTATTTGTATTTTCAACGCTCCCTTTAAAAGCTAACGGATCAGACCAATTCTTTAATTTTTTTTTATTTCTTTTATTTTCAGCATTATTTCATTTGTTCTTAGTTTACATATATTTATTCTTTCATTATTTTAAACGTTGTTAGGAATACATCAATTGCAAATCATAGTCCAAATAGTAAAAAGCTTGAGTAGTCAGGGTAGTTGATTGAGAATTCTTGAGATCTCTATGGGATCGACTCTCTGGACTTAAATCCACTTTATTACTTGTTACGATCTGTTACCTTGGAATCATGGATCAAAAGCGAAGGGGTATACATTCTTAAGGAAACCGTTTTAAATAAGTTTCATAGCATTATTGATGGGGATTAGATGATAGTCCTATGGTAATAACGCTATAAATTTGTGTTTACGATTTGATCCTTCACGTACACATACATCTTTTGATCCAGTGAACAAAGTTTTTTGAGTGCTTAGTTGGGGATTGGCAGGAGTTCACTTTCTCGTTGGAAGTTGACATTTGAAGAAGCGAATAATTTGCTAATTTAAGGCAATTTTATTTTTATTTTATCTTTTAGTTGTGATTTGTTTCTTAGTTAATTATTTTATTAATTATTTTTGTACTTTATTTTCTTTGTTTCCCCATTGTTATTACTTATGGAGGAACATTCAATAGAAGATAGATTTGCCTCCATAGAAACCCGACTTGAACTACTTCTTCATAGAATTGGACGAAAAATTCACAATGACTCGCTCATGGAACAAGAATTGCCTTATCAAGGGAGTTCAAATCCCACATTTCGAGAGGGAAGAAGAGTTGTCTCTGGTAAGGAAGCGATTTCTATCTACATGGAAAGGAATAAGAAGATGGTCCCGATCTTCATGAGGCGAAATTTCAGTTTAGATGCCTTCCCAGTCGACACTGGTGCTAGATTGAAAAATGTAGAAGCTCAAATAGGACACTTGGTCAACGGTAAGGAAAAATTCTCTAGGACCTCCTCCTAGTAACACTTTGCTAATCGATGAATGCATTGATACTCCTTTGAAACGGTGTCTTGAAATTTCCTATCCTGTCTGTGGAAAGAAGGTGAAAATGAAGTACGGAAATTGAAACAGGCACTCCTAAACAACTTAGATGATGAAGAGTCATTGTGGATAAAAGCGAAATTTGAATAGTAAGTCGAGTAATGGCTATGGAAAACTTATTTTGGTGAAGATTGACATTTACCTTTCCCATAGTTTTGTGACTTGGGGCATTGAAGGGGATTTACAAAATTCTCATATCTTAAGAACCCTTCTTTCCTCGAAGCCCGAAGCATGGATTGACATCAACAGGGAGCTCACCTTGCTTGTAGGTGAGGAAAGCGAGTTCAATCTTCTGACCATTACCTTTGATGGAAAAGAAAGAGATATGTGCGAGAGAAAATTCTGCGGCTTGCTTGTCAAAGGGCGTATGTTTGAAACAGTCCCTTAAGCATAAATGTGTTTTACATCTACTTCCACATAGAGGACTATTTTGAAAGAAATTGTGGCTGAACCACTAGCCATAATTAAAAGGGGATTTTGAGTTTCTTTCCCCTCTTCAAAGTCTGAAAGAAAACATCCTTGGTGAATGGTTATGAAGAGGGAAGTGCTTTCCCAGATGGAAATGATTGGTCAAATGGAAGCACTAGTACTTTTCCTATGAGTCTAGTGGACTCTAAGCGGAGGCGACTTCTTGGGAGGCAACCTAAGCTAAGTAATAAGGATTCTATCCATTCTCTTTTCTTTTTCTATTTTTTTAGTTATTTTATTTATTCTTTGTTTTTCTTTGTTGGGATGAAAATTCCAGCGGTGTTTAGCACTGTTGTTAGTGTTTCGGAATAAGATAAGTTTGAGGCTTCGACATGTTGTCATGACTAGTTTAACGAAACAAAGGCAAGAAGTTGGAAAGTGGTTGATGTAATTATAGTGCTTGAAGTGTGAAAAAAAAAATGGAGTGGAGATGTTCATCAAATTCCCGGTTTTGAGATGAAAAAGAACCAAATTGAGCCCAAAATATAAAGTTGGAAGGTTCATGATCATGCTTGAAGAGAATTGAAGACAAGAGATGAGTTTAAGCATGAATGAAAGCATTATGGGTTGCTATTGGAGGAATTTTGAGAGAATATATAAGCATGAAGGACTTTTGAAGGATAGCAAGTGATATGGGCAAGAAACAAAGCGAGGAGAACCATAGGTCAAGAAATCATCCTGCTTGAATAGCATTGAACATTCTGATTTTTATGTATTGATTGAGGCTCCAAATGGTTTACCTCAGCCCATGAGCACATTCTACATTGAAAGAGCTTTCCAATGAGTCCTTACACATCAAATTCTAAGCTAAAATGAAGGAGATATGAGTATAACAAGTTGGATAAAAAACGAGGGGTGCTAAGCGGGGTGCGGCGTGACCGGCACCACGATCACAACAGCTCATAACCCTTCAAAACCTATTTTCTTCTTCCACACTTTATACTCTATCCTGCCATACTCTTTCCCTCCAACCCTTGCAACTTCTAACCACTTTTCCAAGTCATCTCCCCATCCACTCGAATCTAAATCACATTCCTCACCCAATCCATCTCTATCATCTTCAAGCTTCAAAACCCATCACGAACCCATAAACTTACCTTTGTTGAATCCCGATTTCCATCCATCATTCCAAGCATAAAGAGGAGTTACAATTGAAGAAAATTTTGTGCTTGGTTGTTTGTTTATGGGTTCTTTGTGGATCATTGTTGATTGTGGAGTGATTTGCATGTATTGAAGGAGGTTTTGAAGAATCAAAACTCACTCATTTGAGGTGAAGGAAGTTGGTGCACACCAAGTGTTTGAGAAAATGCCAAAGCCACTTTCATGGCTCCAAAGAAGCAAAAGAGTGTATCAAGGGGTAGTACACAAATGTCAATGTCTGAAAATCATCAAGGTTTCTATTCAAAGTGGCCAAGACTACAAAGGGGAGTTCACTTTCTGACTCTCTTTATTACTCTTTGCTGTGCTTCCTTTTGCTCATTGCTAGACATTTAGGACAATGTTCATCTCAAAGTTTGAGGGTGTTTATTTTTGGTTAGTTTATCATGTCATACCCCACATGTTGCAAATGACAACTTTGAGGATGAAATTTTCTGGTGCTTTTCTGGATAATGACTTTGTTTGATGCTTCCTAACTTACATCTTAGTTTGGTATATTTTTTTTAGTTAGAGTTTATTGAGTTAATTAAGTTTTGCTTAGAGTTGTTGTGATGTCAATAAGGACCATAAATGAACCCGCCAACATATAGACAATATTAGAGATAATAGGACTTAATGCTTAATGAGTTATCTCTTTAATAAGTATTAGTCATTGGTTTCTCAAAATCCCATGCATGTGGTCACTAAGTACCCTTGAAAAGCGGTTTTTGCTTAGGTTAGAAGGTTTATGAATCAATCTAATTTTGATCTCCATGGTTAGAACTTGTTCTATTATAAGCGAGGCGAAATCCTAGAGCAACACAACAATTGAGAAATGATATGGGCCATCCTTGGAAAGATTGTGCCTTTCAAGCTAACCCTATTAATATGCATATGCATATTCCTCTAGTACCAAGATGTTGAGCCTTAAAGAGCCAAAATTTTGTTTATAAAAAAACCAAGTTTGAAGCCAATAACCTTCCCTGCTCACATCACTATCCCTCAGTAAAGAACCAAAACTCACCCATAACATAGAGATTTGAGAGACTATAATTGAGAAATGTGGTGAGGGAGCAAGTTTGGAGGGAGTTATTTTCATAGGAAAAATAACTCAAGTGAATGAAAATGAGTTAGGGTGAAAATCAAAGAGTTTTCAAAAAAAAAAAAAACAGAAAAATATCAAACGTAAAAGAAGCAAAAATAGAATAAAAAGTCGAGGAGTGAGTCTAGCCTCGTAGCCTTCCTTCCCTAGAGCAAGTAAATCCTAATGGGTGTCTCAACACCTAGTACCCTAAGGCCAATTGGTCAAGGAGCTATTTATTTAAAGCTCGCTAAGGGTTGGTAGAAAGCTTAAGGGGGTTTTGACATTGCACCACTCTAATAACCTTGTCTTGAAGGAAGGCTCTTGGTGTTTGTTGAAAAGAATGCAGAATTTGTGCAGAAAAGTGATATGAGGAGTATGGAAGGATGCACCTAAATAGATTTTGGGGTGTTTGAGAGTGTCACTATGCTGATGGTAAGAATCAGGATGGAGTAGGGTATCGTGCGAAAATAACAGCATGTTTGAATTGAGTTTTAGCCTAAAATGACTACTCAACTACCCCTTACCCAAGCCTTACATTACTAGCTTATAAGGACCTACTTGATCTTGAGAGTTGTGTGTGCCTACATTAGTGGAGAGTGATAAGAACTACAAGCCTATGGAACCTAAATAAATTATCTTAGGAGATCCGCGTACTTATCTCAATTCTCATAAACTCATCTAACTTGCAATTGTTTGGATAGGGGAAGACCACACACACACACACTAGTGAGAACTATGATCTAAATTTTGTCTATTGTGAGATTAATTCACTATTAAAATGAATAAATTATCTTTGATTATATTCTATATTCCTTGTAGGAGTAATGCTTTGAGACACATATCACATACACTTTGCTTTGATTACTGGTTTTGGTTAAATAAAAAGGGTGAAATGAATTATTCTCTTCCATTGCTTGGGGACAAACAACTTCTTTCTTTTCTTTGCTTGAGGACGAAGTAAAACTTCCAAGTTTGGGGGGTGTTTGATGGTCTGAAAACTCATCTGTATTTTGAGTTCATTTCATGCTATTTTATTGCATTTTATATCCATATTCATGTAAAACTCTTAAAAATTTCCTCTAAACTTGGTTTTATGGGATTATTGATGAAAAGCAAGTGATTTGGCTTAAAGAAATGAGCATTATTTCCAAAGAAGAGTCAATAAAGAAAGTCTCATGCTTCCACTACTGGAAAAGATGGATTTTTGTACCATTTGGAGACATCAAATGGTTTAAATTCTCTCATGGCTGGATTCTACATTGAGCTTTCCAGCAGTACTCACGTTACTTGAATGGAGTTAAAGCGAAAGTTATGGCCTCGACAAGTTAGAAAACCGATTCTTGTCTGAAAATTAGTCGCGACCGGGAAATGGTGTCGAAACCCCGAGAAAATTTAGTCGCGACAGAACTGTGTGTGACCAGGGAGATTGTGTGCGACAGAGAAAACTTGGTCGCGACAAGCGCTTGCGAGAGCAAAAAGGCCCCCAAGGTGGAGTTTTGACCTAATTTCAAGCTCATTTCACCCCAGGACCATATATATACTCGTTTTCTAGGTAAATAGAGGGTGCTTGGGAAGATTGGAGAGCCTCTCTCATGGGTTTTCTCTCTCTAAGTATAAATTTCTTAGTTTTGCTTTCACGATTTTTATTTTAATAGATCTTAAGAGTAGTTTTTAAGAATGATTTTTATTTCTGATGAAGAGATTTGGTGTTGTACTCGGATATTCCAGACTTTCTTTGCGTGAGGAGGAGAAGATTGAGAAGCTCAAATCTGGATTTTTCTCTTCTTGTCTCTTGATTTCTTTCTTCATTTCTTACTTTTGTTTTGATTGGTGATGAGTTAGAATCCCGGTAATGGAACATTAAACACCCTCCCAGGGTTGAGAGTTAGTGAACAATCCAGATTTGCGGTTTCTTAGTTATTTGTGAGTTTGAATCTTGAATTTATATGGTAGTGCTTTGTTCATATAATGAATTGTTCGAATATTAGTAGCTTATACCCGAAGGCGCTATCTTTGCTACGATTTCAGGGGAGGCCCTCACGGTGACCTGAGAGATGGAAATTCTGAGTAAAGAATGAGTAACTTAGGGGTATGTTGGAGCTAATATCTTGGAACTAATGAACTTTGATAGATCACTAATTTACTCATGGTGTGAGGGTTAATTAGATGATGTCAATTTAGTTGATCAGGTTTCTCCTTAGTCTAATGAAAGGATCTTGATCAGTGTTAGATCTAATCGAGGAGATAGAAAATTTTATTAGATTTGAGGACGAGATACCAATTTTATTGGAGAGAAGGCTTGCAATATCCTTGTCTATGGGGGGCAAGAATTCTTCGAGTCCTAAGAAATGGTTGTGAAGTATTGAAAAAGAAAACAATCAACTCTTAAAAGAATGCTGAGAATTACACAAGTAGTATTTAGACCCATTTGTCACGAAAAGGAATATGGTGTGTTAGATAGTGAAATGTATGGTGTATGGAGAAATCAGAGCTATACTACATTGCTCTTGGACAAATCTAGCATTCAACTCACCAAAATGTTGCACTTTCAGGAAATCTGTTTGTTTTGTAAATAATTATCCCCATCCACTATTGAAACTCTCTTCATACCTTTTAGAATTAAGTAGTTGTTTATTTGGTAGATTTTAGGTTAGTTTTAAATCAGTTTTGTTTCAATTAAATTGATTTTGATGGAGCATCCTACTTGATCGCCTAAATAGTGAAGAGCCCTTGTAATCAGAGTGAATCAAATTCCAATTGAAGAACCTCGATCCTCGTGGAGTGCGATATCAGGACTCCCCAGAGTCCACTTTATTACTGTATGATCAGGTGCACTTGCGGAAAGGGGGTTGAGTGTTAGTAATACTTTTCATTTCAATTTTGAGTATTTACCACATTCCTCCCTTGGCCATATTTTCTATATACATCTGTTGGTCTCTTTACAAGTTTTTGGCGTCGTTGCTATTTACCTAGAAAGCAGTATATATATGGTCTGGGTGAAATGGGATTGAAGTGGGTCAAAAACTCAATTTTCGGCCTTTTAGGTTTGCAACGGCGTTTTGGTCGATAGGTTTTACGTCGCGACCGCGATCTCTGGTCGCGACCACGGGTTTTTCTGGTCGCGACGAAATTTGTCGTGACACCATTTCTGGTTGCTACTAATTTTACGGGCCAATGGTTTTCTTCTCTAACTATTAGGGGCCATAACTTCTTCATTTTAACTTCCGGTTGGGCGTGTGAGTGATGCGTTGGAAAGCTCTTTGAATATAGAATACGGACATGAAATTTGAACCATTTGATGTTCGGATGGTACGAAAATTAAATATCTTTCGGTGGTGCGCTATGAGACTCTCGGTTCACTCTTCTTTTGGAAATATATTGCTCATTTCTTGCCAAATCATTTGCTTTTCATCAATAATCCTACAAAACCAAGTTTGGAGGAAATTTTATGAGTTTTACATGAATATGGATATAAAATGCACAAAATAGCATGTGAAATGAACTCAAAACATAGATGAGTTTTGCACTCATCAGTGGACCCCCAAAACGATATTTTTGAGAAAAATCTTGAAAGTAAAAAAAATAAATTAAGTAAAATTTATTTAAAATAATTTGAACTTAAATCGGGATGAAATAAATTTTTTCGGGGCATAAACGAATCTGGACAAGTCATGGACACATGGCAGCGATGTGGGCGAGTCTTTAAGACTTAAAGTTAAGTAGAAAAAAAATTCAAATTGGAGGGGAGAACTAATTTTCTTGAGAAGCGTTAGAAAAGAGAGAGAGAGGAAGAAGTCCAACTTTTCTCTCGATCTATAGAGGCCCAGGTTGGTCCAGAATTCGTCGAGACGAGTAGTTCATCAGGCGAGTTAGGAACTATCACAATGGTCTATTATGGCTTGTTGTGTGGAATGTTTGTGGGCATCTCTATGCCCATGACTGAATGTGAGAATCAAGTTGTCATTGCTTGAGTTTGAATGACATGCTTGGTGGTAATTGATTGGAGGTCAATATGTGTCCTAATGTGACGTATGATGAGTTTGTGTATGGATAAAGGTCATTGCATGGGTTGTTTTGTAGGCTATTTGTGGACATGTTATGTCTGAATTTACCTAGAGGGATAAAGTATGTCATTGCTTGATTGGTGATGACTTGTTGATGTTGATATATGTGTGTGCAAATATATTGACATGAAATGTGTGATCGTTTGGAAATTTTATGCTGATTGATATAATTGTCCATGGTACATGGTGAAGTGTATGGTTTTAGCATTGTCCATGTAGCATTCATTATGCATGTGGAATGATATAACATGCAATGGCGCATTGCATTGCATATGCATGGGAACATCACATTGAATGAGTGTGAGTGCATGGTTATAATCAACACTACGTTTGGTGTTTAATTGAGTGGGCTCAGTACGGTGGGACAACGTCCAACAGGATAGCACGGTTGTATAAATGAAAATGAAAATATGTGTCAGGTAATAGCAAGCAGGGATAGATACCCCCTCAGGTGAAAGTCCTAGTATTTTTGGTTATACATATGTGTCCTGATTCGTGCCACAGTAGGATATGTTTTAATCAACAATATTTATAACCTAAATTCCTCTTTGTTGTAGCAAAACTCTTGCAGTATAATATTTAAGAGTCGAACTTCGAGGATGGGTTTTCTTCGTGTAAAATGATTTACAGTTGATGTAAAATGGTGATTTCAATTTGGATTTGGGGTTTTTGTAAAAATAGTGTGATTGTTGGTTGAAGCTACAAACGAATGAAATAGAATGTAAAGAACTCCTTGAAGTCTCGGGCAACTGGGCTTGAGGTTCTAGGGCGACTAGGAAGTCCTCGGGTCCTTTTCCTCGCATTGGGGAGGATGACCTATAGTCATTTCCCGAATCGGATCTTCGTTTAGCTATGAAAACTGAACCCTAAAAGTATTTCTCTTGAGATACAGCATTTATTGATCATTCATGTCTCAAAGCAGTAAGAACTAATTCTTTGACCTAACCTACAGAGGCAAATAAATGGCAACTAAGCGAGCCTCAGTGGATCAAGCAGTAAGCATCCACTAAGCCCTTAAAGCTTGCAGGCCATACTAAATTTAATCAGGTACATCAAAAGGATTACCCGAGGCAAGATATAGAAACATAATAACAATAATCGCACGCGTTGAAAACAGAGGACAATAGCTTTACTCTCAAAACCTCGCCCAGTTGGCCTTCCTTCAAGGATTTAGAGGATGAGCTTTTCAATCATCCCTTGAGTCATTATCCTCAGGAGTGTTTGGCAGGAGAAAGTGAAGGAAAGGGAGAGAAAATCGAGAGAAGAAGAAAGCGAGCCGAAACTGTGTCAATTTTATGCATAAAGTTGTTCAGACAGAGCTTGACTAAGGCTTATATAGTGCTCAAAGTCAAGGAAAATTACAAAAATGTCTAAACTACCAACAATACAAAAGGGGCGGTTTAGGAAAAAGTAAAAAAGGTGGTGAAATGGAAGCAAAACGGAGGTGCAGGTTGCAAAATTTGCAACTGCAAGATTTCATGAAGGAGCCATTTTTCTTCATTTCGCTGCTCCAATTTCTTTCCGATTTCATTCGTGAGTCGAGTTCGAAACTGATTCTTCGTACTGATCGACTTGATAATTTTGGCTTGATTAACTTGCAAGAACTACAAAATAGCCACAAAACACAATTAGTAGTATCATGGACACCTTAATGTGCCAATTGGGTTAATTACGCTGATTAGCACACAAAAAGTGCTCAAAACCTCAGAATAAATGTGGCCTAAAGCCAGCACTTTGAGCACTAATCACACCCCTCAACCTACACATTGCTGGGGTCCCTAGCAATGAAAGAACAGAGCAATCAAAACAAAATCAAGTTATGTTCTACAAAATGGCAAGTTATACTCATAAAATGGCGTTTCAAAAAGGTTGTGAATGAGTAATGCCTATCCTTCAAAATGAATCACCAAGATCCTGCACAATAACCATCTTGGGAGAATGAATGCCATACAAAATCAAGTTTTAGAAGAGTATCTAACTCAAGGGAATTGACCTAAAGCTTCCACCAAAATCTAAGTGTTAAAATGATCAGTTTTTAACAATAAGCTACTACAAATTGTACTTCCCAACCAAGCCACCGCTGTGACCTAGAACATTGACCAAACTCCAAATAAATTTGACTCCACTCTTGAATTCATTCTTCTTGTGTTGTAGGATGCAAATCGAGAATCACCTCACCAAAGTCCATGTAATGTGGATTCACCGATGCACTCTGCAACCACTAAGGTTTAGGGGCATCAAGTCATAAGGCTCTTTCACCACTAACTCTTCTCGTGCTCACCCCGGATCTAAAATGATTTTTAACTCCAGCACCTACAACTCGCTAAACCTCACCCATCCACCCATGTAACGAGCACTAAGTCGGCGGCTCCCAACCAGTTGGCTTAAGGCACCAAGCTTTAAAGACTTTCGTTATAAACCCTGACCGTGCCTGCCTACAAGAAGTGTCGCAGCCTTTCTTTCTTTCTTTCTTTCTTTCTTTCATTTGGAAGACTCTACTGGCTCTCTCTAGGTCTCCCACCTATTGCTGTGGTCACCTAAACTAGGGTAGGTTTTGCGAAGTAAGGGGGCTAGGCGCCTTAGCTTATCAAGAAAACTAATGTGTACCGTGTGTGGTTAGCTAAAAGTGGGAAGAAGAAGGTCGAAACTATGAGACTTCAATTGATCATCGACTTAATCATGCATGGAACTAGTCTAACATCAATAGCATTGAGCAAGGTTTCCAATTTCTCACCTATGTGAAAGGTAAAACTATAAAAATATGAAGAAAAGGGTAATATTTTACGAGAAAAATAAGTTGTATGGCATGTATAAGAATATGTATCACTATGTTTTCTCATTTTTATAAAAACAGATAATAGCTTCCTCATTTAAATAAAATAAAGAAGTCCCTAAACATACAAAAATGGGCTTCTTTCTTAAAAGGACAACGAATGTGGTATAAAAGTCACTTCCTCCGCTAACTCTACCCCCCAACCAAATATCACATTATCAACAATGGGGCTCGGATTGGAAAGTTATAGAAGGAAGTGCTACCTTCTCAATGCGGTGGAAGGTCATCCACATCTTGGGCAGGTTGATATGTCGGGGAGTTGGTCAGACTATCGGTCGCCGCTTAAGATGTCCAGAGTCCGCAGGGGCTGGTCAGGGAAGAAGGCACTGAACTCGTAGGAGGATGAACCAAGATGCCCGGGCGTGCACTAATGTAGAAATCGGGTAAGCCCAGTGACTCGGATTTTGCACGAATGTACCGATTCAGGCGAGCGGCCCACGTATGCCATCTTCGCCCAGACAATGGGCAACCGCAAAAGACTGGCGGATCGAGAAGGCGCGGGACTACATCCATGATGGCTCGGAAGTCCCGAGTAGAAATGGTGTTATGCTGCGGAGGTGATGCTAAAGTGCTCGGCCCCGTAACATATGCAGGAGTCGTGGTATCGGGGATGTAGCCCGAGGTAGAGAGGAAGTCGGGCTGGGCTGGAAATGGAGAGTGGTATCGGAGCCCGAACTAAGGATGTTGGAACCCGAAGCTCCTAGCATGCCCCCGCTTAGAGGTAGCCGCTTCCTTTTACAGGAAGGTCACCGCCGGTCGGTCCTGGCCGCTCCTCGGGAGGTGGGAGGTGAAAAGCGCTGGGTCAGTCCGCCACCGATCAATCGTATGATAGCCTCACGATCACTAAGGCCGAACCGAGGCTCAACAGGGAACTGGCGTGCTCTAAATACCGCATGTGTCTCGAATAAAGAGGGGAGTGGACTCAACTTGGGTAAGACTCTTGCAATGGACCTTGTCCTCAAAGTGGAAAAAAGGATGTCATGATAAGCCTTGGCCAGGTCGAACTAACCTCCAAATACGGAAGGAAGAGCCCGAATGGCCTTCCTCTGTACTTCATGTGTCGAGCTGAGATTAGACCAAGCAGGATATGGTCTATGAGAGCATGCTCTGAGGAAGTCAGACCTCGCATCAAAATAGACCCATGCATCCCGGATAGCAAACAAACCATCTCCCTGGTCAAGGGATGGGGCCACTGTTTATAATCTGCTGAGTTGGCAAGAACCACTGGAAAATTGAACGTAGCTGCTATATCCGTGGTCCGAAGTATCTCAGGTTAGCCATCGATAGTGAAATGAATGGCCATCGGATTGGGCCTTCCCCGAGGTCATCGCGGTAAAATCGATGACAACCTGGCGTAGAAAACGAGGAGGTGTCGCGAATGGCTCTTAAGGAGTAGCGCTGCACTAGTCGCATCGAGTCTCTGAACTCTGGATCTTTGGCGAAGGCCAGGAGATCATAATAACCACTGCAAATCCCCTCCACCGCAATCGCATTCCCCGGGACTGGGGCTATGCGAAGTAGGGCCTCACGATCAACAAAGTAGGGATGATTAGGAGGGAGGATTCTAGCAAGGCCCCGAGTAGGGCAGGATCGTCTAAGGGGCCTGGAACTGAGGACTCTCCCGAAATGGAGGTCCGGGGCCTCTTCGATCGCGGACTCTCCGGATGGCTCTATGATGAGGCGGCGAGGAGGAAACGGCTAACCCAGGCAAGACTCCTGGGAGGGGCGCGCGGATACCGTGCGGGACCCATGGATGCCCCAGCGGCTAAGTAGCCGCGGTAGCAAAGAACAGAGAAGCTAGTACCTGGTGGCACCGATCATGTTGCAAGAGCAGCACGGAGAAGGAGCAGGCTGTATCGGAGGCCGCTGCCAGTGGGAGAGTAGGAGAAGATTGTCACACTCTAGGTCGGAAGCTGTGTCCTCCGCGCCTTCGTGTCGGTGAAGGAAAAGAGATGGAGAGGAGAGAGAGATTTTAGAAGGAAGCTGGAATGAAAGGATTAAATAGATGGTTAAGGGTAACTAAAAGTTAAACCTAATTAATATCCAAATAAAGGTGGTCAGGTCAGGTACAAAATGGAAAAATTAATGGAGCGCAGGAAACGAAAGGTTGCAGGGAAGTGAAAGGGCAGGAAGAAGATGAACAGTGCGCAGGCGGAATTTCGCAACTTATGCGAAAATTCGCAGGTTGTGGAATTTCGCAACCTATGAAATTTCACACTGCTTCAAAAACTCCCCGCCTATTGCAACACCTGCAAAAATAGAGAAACGAAAATTATGAGAAAACACAGATGCAAATGAGAGAAAAAGAAAAAATTTGCAAAGGAAAAAAAACTAAAAACAAAGAAATTAAGAAAATCACAACTAAAATTTAAAATAAAGTACAAAATTTAACAAAAATTCCCTGAAGCATTCAGATACTCATGGTGGCTTACTCCCACACGTAGTCTTTGAATTCAAGGGGGTCAAGGAGGGAATCTCTTCGTCTCACAGTGTTGAGCGTATAAGGTTTCAAATTTTCGCTCTATCAATTAACACCCTATTTTCTGAGTCGAAAGGTGTCTACTAATCCATTGGAATAAAACTCTCTGACTGCGGGAATGGCCCACCATCTCGACTTTAAGCTTGCCCGGAAAGAGGTGGAGCTTAGAGTCGTAAATCAACACTCGGGTCTCCTGTTTTGAAATTATGAGCTATTAGCCGATCATGCCACTTTTTTAACGTATCTTGTAATTCCTGAAGTTAAAGTAGGCGTCATTTCTTAGTTCTTCCAACTCATTGATGTCAAGGGAGTCTCTTTAAGGCCGCCGCTATATCCAAGTTCAAATTTTTCACCCGCCCACCATGCCTTGTACTCTAATTTCCACAAGTATACGACATGCCTCATTGGCAACCAGCGATAAGTGAGACATGCCAAGGATGGTTTTGTATGTTGTCTCATATTCCCATATGAGTCCAAAGAAATTGAGAGGACCAATCCTTCGGTCGGAGTTCACCACTTCATCGGTATGGTCTTGATTTCCCCGTTAGCTAACTCCAACCCCGACCACCGGTCCGAGGATGGTATGCGGCCACTACGCCGACACCATACTTAGTCAGAGGTTCTCAAAAGGTCATTAGAGAAAATGTGAATCTCCATCACTAATTATGGCCTTAGGGACCCCAAATCTAGAGAAGATGTTCTCCTTTAGGAATTTCAATGCCACCCTGTGGTCTGCTGCTCCGCAAGGCACTGCTTCAACCCATTTTGACACATAGTCAACTCCCACAAAATTTTGATGTATCCAAAGGAAGAAGGGAATGGTCCCATGAAATCGATGCCCCAAACATCGAATAGGTCAACTACCAAAATCAGGTTCAAAGGCATCATGTGACAACTAGAGATTTTCCTCAATCTTTGGCATTTGTCGCATTCTCTGCACATGGTATGAGCATCCTGAAAACTAAGGCCAAATAAAATCCTGACTATAAGAGATCTTCCCCGCATCGAGTATCCCTCTTTGTCAGCTCGCTTCGTGCACACATTGGATTATCCGACGCCATTTATTTGTACAAGAAGGGTTCCTCCCAATAATATGAGTGAATTTTTGCAAAGCAAAACTTCCTGTCCTGTGCCTTCCAATCACATTTCACCTCGTTGCCAAGTAATCAATGTGGGCATGGCCTGTGGAGTGTGCTCAATTGTGGAGTGGTGGACTCTCTAGGGAACCTAATAATTGGGAGGTTGTAGAGTGTTGTGTGCTATTGTTAATCTTAATAGATGATCTGCAACAACATTCTCCACACGCTTTTTGTCCCTGATTTGCAAGTTGAACTCTTGCAGCAGGAGAACCCATCTAATAAGCCTAGCCTTAAAGATTCCGTCGTGGTTAGTGTACTTTAAAGCCGAGCGATTCAGGAATATGATTATATCTTACCCAACCAAATAAGCTTGAAACTCTATCCACAAGTAATAGACTACTACCACAGCCCTCTCTATGGTAGTGTAATTCTCCGGGCCTCGTCCCAACAAGGTCTTGCTTGCGTATTAGACCATATAGTGGTTTTCCTCCCTTCCTCCGCCCAAGAATTGCCCATCTACGAGGTCAGCCACAGCCGTAGATTACCCTAAAGGTTGCCGCCTGGGGAGCCTCTCACTATTGGTGCAGTGGTCAGGTGAGACTTGAGCTCCTCAAAACTCCTTTGGCAATCTTCATCCCACAAAAATTTTACATCTTTCTCTAATAGCTTATATAGAGGCTCGCAATTTTCTCGAGTTCATGACGAGCCTCCCGTAAAACCTCGCATGCCCTAAGAATTGCCTACGTTTACATTTGTGGGGGAGGGCAGCTTGGAAATCATTTCACTTTTGCCTTGTCAACTTTAATTCCTCTGGAAATGTCCCAAGATTATTCCTTGGTTGGACTATAAATGGCCTTTTTCCCGCCCGCATCAAGTTCTTCTCTACGCACCTACGCAGATGGGCTTCTGTTGATCAGCATTCTTCAAAGCTCCATAGATTGTAACATCATCCATGCACTCTACAATGAGCTCAACCAAATCACAAGATACTAAGCATGCAAATACTGAATGTGGCAGGGCATTACTGTGCCAAAGGGCATCCTCCCGTAAGTATATGTGCCAAACCCGCAAGCGGCGCGGTCTCTCTCGTCTGCAAAGAATCTCAATTTGAAAAATAAACAATAACAATCCAGGAAGCAATAGAAGGGGTGGCCAGAAATCCTTCGAGCAAGAACCGTCCATGAAGGGTAAAGGGAAGTGATCCTTTCTTGTCACATCATTCAATCTTCTATAGTCAATACACACCCTCCAGCCTGTGGTAAGACGGGTGGGCATCTCCTCTCCCTTTCCAGTATACATGGTGGTTACCCCTAATTTCTTAGGCACAACCTGGGTTAGACTCACCCAAGTGCTATCGAATATGGGGAAAATAATACCAGCTTGTAGAAACTTTAAGACTTCTGTTCGAACCACTTCCTGCATGTGAGGATTTAGTCTCCTCTACGGTCGCCTTACGCATTTTGCTTCCTCCTCCGTAGATGTGATGGTCGCGAACCCTAGGGTTAATAATTTTTAGATCAGTGATTTTCCACCAATAGCCCGCTTTGTTCTCCTAAGGGATGTTCAGCAAGCTATTTTCTTGTGAAGCATCAGAAAGGAGGATATGACCAACGACACTACTCCCTGCTTCTCTTCTAAGTAGATATATTTCACCTATGTGCAAGGGTTTAAGGTCCAGATTTTGTGGTTCACTGGTTCCTTCCTCAGTCAATAAGGGCAAAATTTCTTGCTTTTTTCTCCAGTGCCCCTACACAATATTCATGTCTTGGGCTTCCTGCTGCTCTTGAGGACAATCAACTAGTTCCTTAGTTAACACATCCCCGTGACGGCTTCCGGGATACCGTTTCCAGGATTGTATCAATTATGCATTTCTTTCTCGATACATCTTCCATAGGTTGCATGTGCTTTTACTTAAGTGGAAGATGTTGAGTTCTAAGGTCATGTTTCACGTGAGCTATATAACCCCATTTCGCAAATTTTTCTTGATATTAGCATTAGCGTAGCCAAAAGGGTCTCCTTATGATGATGGGTGTTATGTTAGCCCTCACGCAGATGGTTCGTATCACCATAACAGTAACTGGCCGGATAGTAGAATTTGTCCACTTGTATTAGAACATCTTCCACTGTCCCCTTTGGTATCTTTATGATCTATCTGCAGGAGACAATATGATGGAAGTGGGCTTCAATTCCCCCAACCCGAACTATTTGTACATCGAATAAGGAAGCAGGTTTACACTAGCACCCAGGTTCAATAGTGCTTTTTCTACACAAGTGCCTCCAATATTAACCAAGATGGTAGGACAACACGGATCTTTATACTTTACTAGAATTTTGCACTGGATGATAGCACTGACTTGTTCAGTCAAGAAGGCCTTCTTGTCAACATTTAGCCCTCTCTTCAATGAGCACAAGTTCTTCAAAAATTTGGCATAAGTGGGGACTTGTTTAATCATATCAAGCAGAGCGATGTTGACTTTCACTTGCCTTAGCACTTCTAGTATTTCAGCCTAGTTGATGGCCTTTTTCTTAGCTTTCAATGCTTGCGAAAACGGTGGGGGTGTGTTGTTTTTCGCTATAGGCTCTTTAGTCACCACCTCATCTAGTTCACCCTTTAACCCCTCGTTTTCTTCTCGTCGGTTCAAGTACTAGCTGCTTAAGCCTTACCACTTCAATGTGAAAATCGCTTTTAACTTCATCCATCCCGGATGTGGCTCATTAGAAGAGCTCACTTCATGCACTCCCCTTTGATTTGGTTGTGTCTGAGATGGAAAATTTCCTTCCCCGCACCGGGTCGGGTCAACCCGAGATTGAATATTGCAGGTTATCATATTTTTTGGAGATCTCAGTCTGCAGATTATCCATATTTTTGTTGAGGTTGCTTTCCACTGTGTCAATTTCTTATTAGCCTAGGCATTCACTGCCTTATGTTCCTCTACAAAATTGCCTACCACCTTGCTCAAATTCATGTAGCTTGTCGACTAGCTGAGGATGAGGATGGTGGGTGGTCGTGGTCGTAGGACGAGGAGCTTACACCGCCGCCGCATGCCAGGCATATATGGCAGAGGCTTTCTCGCTTCCCCAAGAGAGGTTAGGTTGGTTCCTCCAGTTAGGGTTATAGGTGATGCCATATGGAGCATTGGTTGGTGGCTTGTACTGACCCACAACATGGGAATGTTTAGCCATCATATCCCCATCAATGAACAGCTGGGTAGTGCTCTCCCCTCGTGCCTGATCGATAAGTGAAATAAGGATGGTTAGCATAGATGCCTCGACACGGCTCGTGACTCATGGTGATTTCAAGATTTCAAGGTCCTCCAACCTTCTAGTCAAGGTGGATAGCTTTGCCTTCATCTCCATGTCCCCGGTGATTGAGTACATGCCTCCCCTTAAATTTGCTACAGTCCATCTTCTACCTCTCCGAGGTCGGGTTCATCCCATGCTTTGGATGTCTCAACCACATAGTTCAAGAAGTCCATGGCCTCCTCTGGTGTTTGTCATGAAGTCCCTCCGTACATAATTCTAACAACCCGTCTACAAGAAAGGGACATTCCATTATAAAAAGTGGGATTAACTAGCATCCAAGTATCAAAGCTACGCGAGGGCAGTAATCGATGATCTCTAGGTACCTTCCCAAAGACCGGTAGAATTTCACTCTAAGGCTATGAAGGTGTAAATTTCCTATTCAAAATATTGGTTTTATGGGTGTCAAGAATTTCTTCAAAATTATGCACCAGATATCTCCCCAATTCTTAGTTCTCACCAGAGTTGAGCCAAATTCGCCTTGTCTTTTCAGGTTAAGGAAGGTCAATTCAGTAATTCCATATCAGTTATGCCTCCTTGAAAGTCAAGTGCAAACCTCCTCAAACTCCCGGATGTGTGTATGGATTTTCAGCCTTCCATACCATGGAAAGTTGGGAGCAAGGCACCAGATAAGGCCTCGACATTCACATCCTCCCGAGGAGGTACTAATACATGAGGGTGCACTCACCTCGTGGGTGTATATGGTCCTCAACGTTCTCGTATGCATTTGGGTCTTTGAACCCCGTCATCATTCCCGTGCGGAGGATCCATCTCGTCGCTGTTCGTGCCTACTTGCAACCCCGCTCAAATGGAGTAATCGAATGCACCCACCCGTAGTTGTTCCCGCCCCAATGGTGCATAAGCTACTAGCAAGCTACACAAATGTATCACCAAAGAAAGCAGGCTACCAAGATTAAGGTTAGCTATAAAAAAATGGAAAATTTATGTATACAAGATAAATAAATCTACTCTAGCGTAAAAATGTCAGAGATTACAGAAGGACAAAAAAGCGATTAGAATTCACTAACACTATGGATGGGAGGATCACATAAGTTTAACAACTTCTCACTGGCCGGCGGCACTATCTCAGAATCGCCATTTGATTTGTGCCATAGTAGGGTAAGTCGGAATCAACAATATTTATAACCTAACTCTCCTCACCGCTGTAGCAAAGCTACCGCAGATAAGCCGGGCTTTAGGTCGCACTCAGGATGGGTTTTCTTCAGGTAAAACAGATTTGATACTATGTAAATGGTGATTTCACTTGGATTTGGGGTTTGTAAAAATACGTGATTGTTTGTTTGAAAACTACAAACTAAATGAATAGAATGCAAAGAACTCCTTTGAAGTCCCGCCAATTGGCTGAAGTTCTAAGGTTACTCTGAAGTCCTCAGGTCCTTTTCCTCGTGTTATGGAGGATGACCTATAGTCATTTCCCGAACTGGATCTTTATTTAGCTATGAAAACTGAACCCTAAAAGTATTTCTCTTGAGATATAGCTTTTATTGATCATTCATGTCTCAAAGCAGTAAGAACTAATTCTTTGACCCCAACCAATGAGGCAAATACCTATAATCTGAGGCATAGCCTCAAGTGGATTCCAGCAAGAAGCAGATCCACCGAGCCCCCAAAGCTTCCAAGTATTGGCCACTCAAGGTACATCAAAAGGATTTAAGCCTGAGGTAAGATATTACGTAGACATAAATGACAATAATCGCATCGGGTTGAAAATAGAGAGGACAACAGCCACTCCCAAAACCTTAGCCCCAAAGGGCCTTCCCTCTTCAAGGATGAGGGAGATTTGATAAGCATCCCTTGGAGTTGTCATCCCCAAGGAGGTCTTGGGCTGGAGAAAGCATGAAAGGGAGAGAAAATCAGAGAGGAAGAAGAAAAAGCTTTAAAGTCGAACTTTCGTGACCAATTTATCAGACAAAGTCGTTTCTTTGTACAGAGTCGACTAAGGCTTATATAAAGGCTTTCAGAGCCGCGGAAAATTAAAAATGTCTAAACCACCAACAATACAAAAAGGGGCAATTTAGGAAAAAGTCAAAAAGGTCAGAAATGGAAGTAAAAAATGAATAGCGCAGCAAAGGCGAGCCAGAATCTACAAATTCTCGTAAGTTGTGAAAATCGCAGAACTTGCAAGATTTCTACAAATGAGCCATTTTTCTTCAATTGCGGGTCTAATTTCTTCCGACTTCACCGTGAGCCTGAAGCCCGTCGATTTCTTCGCTTGGATTGACTCGATAATTTTGGCCTGAAGACCTACTGTAAGAACTACAAAATAGTTGCCACAAAACACATCAATAGTATCATCGACCTTAATGTGCTAATTAAGTTAATTACGCTGATTAAGACACAAAAAGTGTCAAAACCCGCAATAAATGTATTCAAAATAGCACTTTTTGAGCACTAATCATGTCCAATGATGAAAGCCCGTGAAAGTGTAGGGAAGGCAAGTAAGCCCGCAATGTATCACAAAATTCACTACCTACAAAAAGACATGGTTTTGAAATATAAATGATCATCGAGGTAAATATCCAAAAAAGCTTTTGGTTTAAAATAAATGAATTTGTTTTGTAAATGATCATTGGATGTAATCCATAATGATGGATTTTATCACGATGGACTTCTGCATTGTAAATAGGAGTCGGTAAGGACTCGAGCGTGTGATGGGAGTCGGTAAGGACTCGGTATGGCACGTGGTTGAATCTTTCATCTCATCTCATGATGTAGAATCAACCAGATTGTAATAATCTTGCTTTGAATGTGTGAATTGTGGAACATTAAGCCATTGCATGTGCACTTAGGTGAGTAGCCCTTGTAGGAAGTTTACTATACCGAGCGTGGCTCAAATTCTATATGTGAAACATTTTAGTGTGGATAAATACTTGTGTGGACAACGCTATTCGAGGTCGCAATGTGAAGAAGGTGCCAACATGTGCCTGCTGTTACCATTTTAAAATATTTCGAAACAAATCTTGTTCTAATGTGTAATATTTGTGTGGTGTCAGAATTAAACTCTTATGAATTTGCTTTAAATATAATTTTATATTTTAATGAACATGATAAATGGACCCCCGTGTGGTCATTTTTTACATTCATAAGTGACCCTAGTGAAGTCAATGTATTCTTCTAAAAGAAAAAAAAAAAAAAAAAAAGTAATAGGCCTGATGGGCTATGTTACTATGTTTTGTGCTGAAAGATTCTTTGATGCTGCAGCTCCTGACAAAGAAGACTATATCCGATTTTTGTTGTAGAATTATGGATCCGATTTATGATCCGACAATGGGACATAATACAGATCGGTCACCTCATATCCACGAAGTTTTCCATGTGCTGATTTGGTCAACGGACTTCGAAGCTGGGGGGGCGCTACAACTTGGTATCAAAACTTAGATACGAGCACCAGGGCCAAGGGCACGGCCCAAAGGTGACATTTATAAAGGCACTTGACACCAACGTCATAACATGAAATCGAGGCCAGTATACGAACACCTGTGTGGCTTGGTGGGCATGTGTCTAGGAAACGCATATGGCACAAGGCCTAGGCTATGGAGAATCATCGTCTGATAGATCCGCACCGCCAGCTGCACGAGCGAGGTATGCGATTACCTAGGACTTGATGTGTAATGGTTTTGACCATTGTATTCATTATGCATTTAAGGTTTTGTACTACGTGGATTGTGTGTCTATATTGCGTGAATTATATACACAGGATATATAGGAAAATATGAACACTCAATAGAGAACATAACCTTAGGGTTCTGGAAATGGAATGAAACGAATTACCATGATGCCGGATGTCTATTGCTGGTCGGCGATGTGACTACTAGTTAACTAGAAAAGGAATCTCAATTTCTATTTGACATGTACAAACAGGCAAGTCGAGGAAAAGGAGGCAAGAGGCGGTGGATTCCAGGCAAACTGAATGCCACCTGCCTTCATCAACAATGTCTTCACGAGGCTATCAGATGCGATTGCGACCATTGCACAAGCGAGTGCTGTGGTTGCTACCATTGCATAGGCTAGTGCAAGGCGGGCCTAAGGGGGTCAAGCAACCTCCAAAGGTTTAAGGCACACCATCCTCCAAAATTCATACAAGGAGGGGACTCGATGGTAGCCGATCATTGGTCTCATAAGTCAAAGATTTTCGGAGGCTAGCTGAGATCACTCCGATACACATGTGTCACAGACTAGCAGCATTCTAGCTAGAGGGTGAATCCCAAGTGTGGTGGGATTAGGTCAAAGCCTCAAGGGACTTGGAGGCAATGACATAGGAAGAGTTCCATGAGCTCTTCATGGACAAATATTTCGCTCGTGATACACAAGAAAGCTCTGGAGTTCTTAGAGTAAAAAACAAGAACTATGATAATGCTAGAGCGCGTGGCTAAGTTCATTTGCTACCTTAAGCCATTGACAAGGACACGTGGCTACTAACATGGCCAAAGTGAGGAAATTTGAGGATGGTTTGAAGCTGTCCATCTGAGGTAAAATTATGGGACATCTCCTACAAGACATAGACTCGATGGTCAAGACAGCTCTGGCCATTGAGAGAGAAGGATGATCACAGGCATCCGAGACTCCTAGTGCTATTGATAAGAGGAAGAGGAATCAACCTTCTTCTTTTAGCTCTGGAAAGAAGTAGAGGACTTCTACTCCGCAACGGGTTCAGGGACAGGGCCACAACTATCAAAGCCAAGGCTAGGATCGATCGTTGCAAGGTGGGAGACACTTTAGAAATCCCGCCTACCAGATAAGTGGATATGTTACGATTGCCACCAGCCTGCAGACACTCAGACGGGATCGGGCCTGTGAAAGGCAGGATCCTAAAGTTATGGGACACTTATTCACAATCATCAATGGGACATGCACAGACACAGTTTGTTTCTTCTTACCACAACATGGGCCAGGGTAACCAATATTAGTCCTGTGGTGTCAAAGACAAGTACCTACTACTGTGAGACAAAGCAAAGTGGGCCAGGCATGGGTCGAGGTCTAGGATAGGGCCCACAGCCGGGACTTCGGGACCTCGTACGGCCTTCACGTCTCACAAAACCTTAGACTGAGCTTCTATGTGATCAACTGCTATTCAATGTACCTTCTACTTTCGCTATGGGCAAGAGTATTGTTCGATTCTGGTGCATCTTATTCATTCATTGTTGCATCTTGTGTGAAAATTTTGGGCTTAAAGGTTGAAACCTTAGAAAAGTCGTTTCATGTGAGTTCTCCCTTAGGAACAATGGTGAGTGTTGATAAGATATGTCGAGATTGTGAGTTAGA
The DNA here is from genome assembly GCA_016808115.1 of Tetrastigma voinierianum. NCBI lineage: Eukaryota > Viridiplantae > Streptophyta > Magnoliopsida > Vitales > Vitaceae > Tetrastigma > Tetrastigma voinierianum. Next base: position 58,970 of record JAEQBH010000746.1, on the reverse strand, counting down.
GATCTTAGGGATTCTTCTCACTATGGACCTAAGGGTCATGGGCATGTCCGAGTTCGACGTCATCCTTGGGATGGATCGGCCGATGGCGTACTCAAGTCATTACCGGGACAGATCATTGAGGGTTACCACCTACACAATCGACAATGTTTGTCTTTTGTTCTTAAGGATAAGCATGATGCTTTACCCTGTGCCGTGCACGATCTCTAGATGGCATGGGCGCTTGATGGGTTAGTTGGCAAGCCTTTACCCTAGCAGGATCTACGAGGTCAGACATTAAGAGTCATTCCACTTTGTGGTTTGTGAGTATGAAGATGTTTTCCCAAACGAACTACCGAGATTACCTTCGCAAAGAGATGTGGACTTCACTATTGAGTTACACCCTGGTACATCGCCTATTTCTATGACCCCGCATATAATGGCGCCTGCTAAGTTGCAAGAACTCAAGGTCCCGCCATAAGAATTGGCTGACGTGGGCTTTATTGGGACGAAAGCACTTCACCAAGCCCAAAGGTCGCTTTCCAAGAAGAAGGACAAGACTGCTATTATGTATAGATTTATCTAGAGTTGAATAGGGTCATTACTGCATTAGGTACCCTTGCCGAGGATTGATGATTTGTTTGATCACTGAGAGTGGGCAATGTGTTTACCTAAAGATGATCTCCGACCGTCACCACTGAGGGTTAGGGGAGGAAACCTAAAGACGATACGCTTCACCGCGTTATGGACATTTCGAGTTCATAGTGATGCCATTTGGGTTGACAATGCTCCAACAAAGATTCATGGATCTCATGATAGGTGTTCCTGTAATTTAGTTAAATCGGCTTGTTATGGTCTCGCCGACGATTCGATCGTCTACTCCACATTCTAGAGGAGGAGTAATAGAAGATCATTTGAGGATCGTTCTCCAAACGTTGAGAGACTATCAATTTTATGCCAAATTCAGGAAGTGTGAATTTTGGCTTACCGATGTGAGATTCTTGGGACATGTTGTGTCGGCTTCGGGTGTATCCATTGACTGGAGTAAGGTCGGTATATTGAAGTTAGGAAAGACCAAGTCACTTCAAGATAATGTGAGTTTTTGGGGACGGGCAGGTAATACAGGAGGGGTTCATTGAGGACTTCTTCTGATTGGCAACGCCTATGACAAGATTGACCCAAAATTAAGTCAAGTTCGAGTGAAATGAATTGTGTGAGAGGGCATTCCAGGAATTGAAGAGGAGGTTTACATCACCTCTTATTCTGATAGTCCCGGAAAGGGTACAAAGGTACATAGTATATTATGATGCCTCTAAGGACGGACTTGGGTGCATTTTAATGCACTCCGAGAGGGTTATAGCTTATGGTTCTCAGCAGTTAAAAATCCACGAGCAGAGTTACCCCACACATGATATGGAGTTAGCGGCCATTGTATTTGCTCAAAGATTCGCGCTAATCGTCTATAAGGACGAAAGTACTGAGGTGTTTTCTGACCACAAGAGTCTAGTATATCTTTATACAACGGATTCCTTGGGCCATAGTAATGTAAAGTGAATGGAGTATCTAGAGGATTACGATTTCACTTTGCATTACCAACTAGGCAGAACGGTACGATGCACTCACCGAAATCACAAGGAGGCCGGGTTTCTCCGCGTGGCGTCCCGAGAGCGGCGTATGCCCAAGATCGCGATGCTGGGGTTAACGGGAGCAGTGATCAGCCCAAGGTACCCTCGGGAGTCGAGTGGCCAGCCTTCCTGCATCGGGAGCGCAGTGATCAAGTCCTAGGGACAGGACACAAAGATATTGTCCATCAAGGACTGATACAATGAGTACAGTGGATTTATACGGGCATTCTGGCACGGATGGTAGTCTCGTATAAAGAGCTATGGTTCCGCCTGGAAAATTTGAGATAGGAGATCCTCAGGGAATTCCGTTGCTCCTGTTTTGCTGTGCACCGAGGAGGCATAAAGATATATCATGATCTTTGTTGCCAGTATTACTGGAGTGGGATGAAGAAACACGTTGGGGACTTTATTCGTCGATGTATCACATTTCAACGGGTAAAGGCTGAGCACTAAAGGCCAGTGGGATTAATCCAACCCTTGGAGGTAGCTGAGTTGAGGTGGGAGCATATCACGATGGATTTTGTGACCTACTTCACCTGACATCGCTAGGGACATGACGCATAGGCTATATATGACCGCCATCGAGTCTAAGACACTTCGTGGTGCGATGACCTCACCGGAGGAATTCCTTCAGAGGTTGTATATACAAGAGATTATCTTTATTACATGGAGTGCTAGTCTCTATAGTATGGGACTGGGATTCCATGTTTATAGCTCGGGCCAGAGAGTTTCAAGAGCTACGGAACATAGTTGATGATGAGGAACGCTTTTCATCCTCGGCTGCATGTCGGCTAAGGCAAGGCGTGGCAAGGGCGTGGTAAGGTAAGGTGGTAAGGCAAGGTAAGAAGCGGACTATTCAGACTTTAGAGGACATGCTACGGGCATGTGTCCTGGATTTTAAGGGTAGTTGGGAAGAGCATTTTCCTTTAGTGGAATTCACCTACAACAATAGTTATCAGGCGAGCATACATATGGCACCCTATGAGGCACTCTATGGAAGGCCATGTTGATCTCCGATTTGTTGGGCGGAGGTGGGAGAGAGACCCTCCACGGGTTCAGATCTGGTTATAGACACCTTTGAGAAGGTGGACTTAATATAGAAACGTCTTCACGCGGCTTCTCGTAGCCAAGTAAGAGCTATGCCGACAAATGGAAATGACTCCTAGAGTCTGAGCGGGTGATCAGCATCTTCTCATAATGCCTAAGAGAGGAGTACGGGCCTGAAGAAGTAGGGAAAGCTATCGCTGAGGTATATTGGGCCCTTCAAGATACTTGAGATGGTGGGTACAATTGCATATCGGTTGGCTTTACCGCCAAATTTATCGAGTGTTCATGCTGTGTTCCATGTCTCCATGCTCCGGACGTACACTACAAATGTGACCTATATCAGGATTTCTCTGGGGAGAGTCATTGCCGATGTCGATGGGAACTTTAAGGAGGGACAGAAGCGCGATTGGCGGATAGCCGATCAGGTTTTGAGACAAGACTATGAGGCTATGAAAGGTGTCAGGAGAGCACCAAGGGAGTAGAAGAGGGCGACATGGAGCGCAAAGGCACTGTATGCTACAATTATCCTTTCCTATTCGAGGAAAAGGCAATTTTCTTTAGTCATTCGGGTATTGAATGACTATTGCATATGCATGTGATTGGAAGTGTATTATTGAATACACAATTAAGCAATAATTACAGCAGAACTTAGCACCTTCAAGTCACATTTTGCATGAGAATAGGTGCTTTTAATTGCTTTCATGTTTCTGGACTTGTACAGGTTTTTCAGGTCTAATGCATAATTGTACAAGGATTTATGTTCTAAAGCAAATATGGATCATCGAGGATGATGGCAACCGCATTGGTTAAGTCGAAGTGCAACAATGCTAGAAATGCACTGGGTTGATTAACATGTACCCTGCAGACACCTTCAACATGTACCCCAGACACCTTCAACATGTACCAATACACCTATAAAAGTGGCGAGAATAACATGTTCAGACACCACTTAACCCCTGTGATCGTACACTGCGGTGAAAATCGGCAGGAATTGAGCAGAATTGATCCCACGTAAGGGCACGCTACAATCAACTTTAATGCGATCACATTGAGAGGAGAAGGCGAGCCGCGGGATATAAGGAGTAAAGGGAGCTTTTGATTCCTGGGGTTAGTTTTCATAGGAGAAGAGTTCTCCAAGGCTTTAAGGTGAAGCTTCATTGATTAGGAAGAAGACTAAGCCTGAGATTTTATTCAAGCACATGTAATCTTCGTAGGGAACTCATATTTGTTTCATTCCTCGCAGATTCTCAGATTTTTCTATCCTTCGGTTTTGCAATTGAATTCGATTTTCTCAAAGTTCTTTTATGAATAAATTCTCTTCAATTATGATTTCCTTATAATTTCCATGGAGTTCTAAATTTATGTCAAGTTCCGCGGTGGAAACCCACCCCACTGTTGCATATTCCTCAATTCTCTTATACTTTTAATGGATTGTGTGACGTTATTCGCTTGTAGAAACTTTGTAAAATTCCACTGGCATCCTTCGATAATGTGTAGAACGAGAGATCCGATACACGTTTTGTGCTTGATTACAAATGCAAGCTAAGAGTCTGAATTAATTGGGAAAAAGTGTTTAACATCATTCAATCATCCTTATTTTCAAAAGACCATTTAAAGAAAAATCTTCCATCGAAGACTATCGACAACGTGGTCTCTGGGGATTTAGACTATAAAACTAAGATAGGCGGGAAGTACGGATCATTAGTGAGCCGGAAACCCAAGAATCCCAAAAATCATCTTTCTTTTTAAAATACTTCAAATCAATCAATCATTCAATCAAACAAACACAACCCCATCATTTTTAATTACACACTTTATGGAGAATAGTTCCTATGATCAACAAATTTAGGACCACTCCTCGTGGAGATGACTCAGATTCCCATAGTATTACAATGCTAGACAACCTTAATTCCTACGCTTGGGAATAGAATTCAGCATACAAATAAGAACGAAGCATGTATGCATGTATGAATTTCGGGACGAAATTCTTTTAAGGAGGGAAGAATGTAAAACCCGAGTAAATTTGAATTTTTCCAAAAAATGGCAAAACAAGAATTGTCACTACAAAGCATGTTGCAACCTAGAATTTTAGATATGACGAACAGTAATTTCCTATTGATTCGCTCACAAAATCTAGTTACCCGACGAATTTCGTTGAATTTCGAGACATTCGGATTTCCATGAATTTCGGGGCGTCGGGTGCTTAGTGGACCCCCAAAAACGGGATTTTTGGGAAAAATCTCGAAAGTGAAAAAAATAAATTAATTAAAATTCATTTAAAATAATTTGAACTTAAACCATAATGAAATAAATCGTTTTAAGGTAGAAACGGATCCAAACAAGTCATAGACATATGGCGGATAAGTCTTTAAGACTTAAGTAGAAAAAAAAAATCAAATTGGAGGGGGGAGAACTAACTTTCCTGCTAGAGAGAAAACGTTAGAGAGAGAGAGGGAAAGAACTCCAACTTCTCTCTACGATCTACAAAGATCGGTTGGAGCCACTGGCCAAAGCCAAGAACGAAAGCTCATCTACTCGACAAGGGCTACACGCGGGTACCGAAAACATGGGATTTTACCAAGGATTTAAGCAAGGAGTTCAGGAAATCAAATGTTTCGGGTCTAGGAAGTGTCCACAGGACTTCCTAGAGTTTCTTCTACGCTCCAAGAAGTAAATATTCTTCCAAATTTGGTTTCTTTTCCGCTCTAAGGGCTATTTGGTTGTTTGGATTGAAAAATCAATTTTTACAGCTCCTCAGGGGTTGTTTGGTTTGAAAAATTATGTTCTAGGGCTCCTTAGGGGCTGTTTGGACTGAAAATCCGATTCTATAGCTGTCATGCCTGGCTGGGCGAGACTGACTGACTCTTTATCTGCTTTATCGACGCTGGTGTGTCCAAGCTCGATAATCAGATCAACATATCGCATACAAAATATAAATAAAACTACCATCATGAAGTGGTGTTCATTGCTACTATGTCACATGGCTAATGGGGCCCCGAGTCTCATTTTATATATACAAAAACTATACATTACATTTATCAATCAAAGCAATGTAACCTACAAAGTGATGAAATCCCTACAGGAGTGCCGCCCAAATTAATGCGTAAGATCACTAGCTCTTTTCGTAATCTACACCCGATTGAAACCCGTGCTAAGCTTTTTACGCTTAGTGGGAAACATATGTATTATGCATACACATTTATAGTAAGTATATAACAATAATAAATATCGAATTTTCATGCATTCATATAAGGAATCAGTACAATTACTTATGCTTATAATGTGACTTTATGCTTATTCTGATTCTCCCATATTATGACTCATACTTATTCAAATCTCCGTAGGAGTTACAAGAGTTTATTCTTATTCGTAATACTGTGAGGTATTACAAATCGTAACGACAGCACATTTGTTTACTCTTATTCATCATTCGGGTTATTATCATCATATAACCATAAATAATGACCAAATTATAATAAAATGAGTAAGACACACAATAAGTACCAAGATACTATACACATCAAGTGTCGGCTACTGGAAGCAGAGTGCCAAAGAATCGACAACGTGATCGCCATGTAATGTGTTGTCGTAGCACTAGCAGAGTGCCGGGCACCGATCGTAATGTGTCTCACGTAGTCAAAGTGTCAGAAAGACTAGTGTGGAGTGCCGGGCACCGATCGTAACGCGTGCCTCGCCACGTAATGTATGTCGTGAGCGCACCAGCGAGGCTGTCATTTAATACCTAGTCTTAAGCATCCCTACAATTATATGTATTTAGAAACTTCCTATCTTATAAAAGGCCGAAATTACCACATCGAATCCTCACGAGGCAAAGATGGTACTTGCAGACATTTTTCATTTAATATCTTTCTTATCTTAACCCCTTTTAATCATTTATTAGAGTTCTAATACTCTCGGTATGCGAATTATAGCTCAACTATACAAAAATACCAAAAACCGGGGTTGTAGGAACCAGTGGTACCGGTACCACTATATTTGGTACCGGTACCAAACTAGTTCTAGAGAGTGGTACCGGTACCACTTAGATGGTACCGGTACCATTTTGCCTTTGCATAAGTGGTACCGGTTACCACCCACTGACCAGTGCCAGTGCCAGGCTGCGATTACGCCGGAAATGGCGAATTCACCTTTCACTTCACTTTTCTTCCATAATTCTCTTCTATTCCATCCTTCATCAAAACAACATTAGATCCTTCCTTAACTCCACAAACACTTTTAATGGTGGTTTAGAATTTCTTAAGCCAAACCTTAGCCAAATAATCCAAGGATTCATTCCAAAGTTCACCAAACCTTACAAAACCATAGAAATAGGAAGGATCCCATATCTAATTGACATCAACTAGGGTTTTTCAACATAACTTCCCATAATTCTAGAGTTAGGATGTATTCCTAACAAAGCCTAGAAAGGGAACAAGACTAATAATCAAGAAAACCACTAGACCATACCCATTAGTTTTTATCTGAAAATCATACTAGAATCCATACCTTTGCTTGACTCCTCACTTCTTTCTCTTCTTCTTCTTCTTCTTCTCTTCCTCTTCTCCTCCTTTATCCCGACATGTATGAGTTCTCTTGTTGGAGACAAAATGAGTTATTTTGTCTCCACCATTACTATAGTTAAACTTTCTTTTATTTGCCTTATAGTCCTCCCTCATTCCTATCTTTCCTACAATTTATGTTATTTTCACTGACCTCTAATCTTAATAACTTATGACTTTTATACTTGCTTTGACCAAATTACAATTTTGTCCTTATGTCTTATAAAATTTGCGGGTTTACAGAATTCCCTTGTTTCGCATTTAAATTACAAAAAATTCAATTTATGCCTACAAAATACCCTAAACATGTTGAAAATGACTAGGGTATATTTTGGGGTGTTACAATAGCTCCTTAAGGACTGTTTGTGTTGAAAAAATCAAGTTTTATGGCTCCTTAGGAAATTTTGTTGGCTGAGTACAAATTTGGCCAAATGCCTTGTTTGGCTATATGATGTCAGATTTTGGGATTGATTTTTGGTTGGGAAAAAGGGGAAATTTGGACTAGTTTTCTTCATGGAAATTATAGTTGGATCTGTAAACTTGATGGAGGTTTTTGAATCACCCAAATTGGACCTTTATAGCTCAAGTTATGGTCATTTTCCAAGAAGACCACAGGCTGCCCTGTTTTGATCCTATACACTGTCCAAATTTTGGGACTAATTTTCAGTTAGGAAAAAGAGGGAATTCGTCTAGTGTTCTTTATTGGAAATTATAGTTGCATCTGTAAACTTGATGTAAGCTTTTGAATCACCCAATTTAGACCTCTACCACTTAAGTTATGGTCCATTTCCCGGGACTGCTACAGTTTAGGTTGTTTAATGGTTTGTGTCCAGATTTTGGGATTGTTAAAGGACTAGTTTCTGAACTGAGTTCAAAACTATCATGTGGTCTATTATGGCTTGTTGTGTGGAATGTTTTGTGGGCATCTATATGCCACAACTGGTCTTAAGGATCAAGTTATCATTGCTTGAGTTTGAATGACATGCTTAGTGGTAATTGATTGGAGGTCAATATGTGTGTCCTAATGCATTAACATGTGATGAGTTTGTGTATGGATAAGGCCATTGCATGGGTTGTTTGTGGGCTATTTGTGGACATGTTATGTCACAATTTGGCCTAGAGGATAAAGTATGTCATTGATTGATTGATGATGGCTTGTTGATGTTGATATATGTGTGTGCAAATATATTGACATGAAATGTGTTGGAAATTTTATGTTGATTGGTATAATTTTCCATGGTACACGGTGAAGTGTACGATTTTAGCATTGTCCATGTAGCATTCATTATGCATGTGGCATGATATAACATGCAATAGCGCATTGCATTGCATATGCATATGGACATCGCATTGAATGGGTGTGAGTGCATGGTTATAATCAACACTACGTTTGGTGTTTGATTGGGTGGGCTCGGTACGGTAGGACAACATCTAATAGGGTCGTACCATTGTATCAATGAAAATGAAAATATGTCAGGTAATAGCAAGCAGGGATGGATACCCCCTCGGGTAAAAGCCCCAGTATTTTTGGTTATACATATGTGTCCAACAGTGAAAGCCCGTGAAAGTGTAGGAAGGCTTGTGAAGCCTACGGTGAGACCCTGAAGTTCACTACCCACAAAAAGACACATGGTTTTGAATATAAATGATCATTGAGGTGTAACATCCAAAAAAATATTTTGGTTTGAAAACAAATGAATTTGTTTTGTAAAATGATCATTGGATGTATTCCAAAAATGATGGATTTTATCACTCATGGGCTTTGGCATTGTGTGATAGGAGTCAGTAAGGACTCGGGTGTGATGGGAGTCGGTAAGGACTTGGTTCATGGTACATGGTTGAGTCTCATCTCATCTCATGGCATGTAGAATTTCAACCTAGGATTGCATAATCTCTTTTGGAATGTGTGAATTATGGAACATGACCATTGCATGTGCACTTAAGTGGGGAGTAGCCCTTGTAGGAAGTTTACTCTACTAAGCGTGGCTCACCCTATATGGGAAACATTTTAGGTACAGGACAAATACCGGTGGACGGCGCTCATTCGAGGCCGCAATTTTGAAGAAGGCCGAAATGTGGCCTTGTTACCATTTTGTAAAATATGTTGGAACAATCTTGTTCTAATGTGTAATATTTGTAAGAGTGTTGTAATTAAACTCTTATGAATTGTTTTAAATATAATTTTGTTCTTTTTAAATGAACATGGATAAATGGATCTTGTGTGGTCATTTTTTACTTAGAAGTGGACCTAGTGAGGTCATTGTATTATATGGGGCCTCGGATGGGTCATGTTACTATGTTTTATACAAGTTGGATTTTGGATAGAGCTCCTCGTACAAAGGAGACTCTATCCAATTTTTGTTAAAATTATGAATCCCGATAAATAGGACATAACAGTGTGGTATCGGGTCACCCGATAAAATTATGAATCCCGATAAAATTGTTTGCGGAGTTGTGGTTGGTCAGCCCGGAGCCCCAGGTTTTTGGGCGTCACACTATATATATATATATATATATATATATATATATATATATATATCACATGATTAGAACCCTAGACACTATGACAAAGGAGAAAACGTCTACCATAGTGAGAGAGATTTTGAGAGTCAAAACCCCTCTCTAGTTGTCCCCCTATAGATCACCTCCTTGGTTAGCATCGAGTCTTTGATCTTTGACGATTCCATGGAGGTTTCTCACTTTATGCCTTCGTGTGGATCATCGTTAGAGGTGTTCCTATCCTTGGAACACTCGATGTGCTGCGGATCTACACTCTAATAGACTGCCCTCGTCGAATCTTCTTTAAGAAGAAAGCAAGGACCAAAAGGTATGATCTTTTAAACACCTTATGACATGGTTGTCTGGCTTTGATGATCCAAGAGGATTCTTGGGTTAGGATTTAATTTTTTTTTCTGCTACGCTCCAACTATGATTTGAACCAATAAAACTCTACAATGCGGCGGTGGCAAGAATAACCTATTTGTTAATCAAATGGATGTCAAAACGGCATTCTTGAATGGGGATCTGAATGAGGAGGTCTACATGGAACAACCGGAAGGTTTTGTTCAAAAGGGAAATGAGAACAAAGTGTGCAAGCTTGTTAAATCATTATATGGTTTAAAACAAGCTCCTAAACAATGGCGTGAAAATTTTGATCATGTTATTCTTTCAAATGGATTTAGACACAACAATGCGGACAAATGCTTATATTCTAAGACATTTGGAGACTAATAATAGTTATAGTGTGTGTTTATATGTGGATTATATGTTAATCTTAAATGATGACATGAAAGGAATAATAGAAACAAAGAGGTTTTTATCCTCAACTTTCAAGATGAAAGATCTTGGAGAAATTGATACTATCTTGGGTATCAAAATAAAAAGAAATAGTGTGGGTTATGCTTTGAACCAAGCTCACTATATTGAAAAAGTAGTTAGTAAATTTAGTCATCTCAAGATTAAAGATGCTAATACTCCATTTGATTCAAGTGTAAAGCTTGAAAATAATGATGGTAGAGCAGTGTCTCAACTTGAGTATGAAAGTGCAATTGGAAGTCTTAGGCATGCGGTGCAATGTACTAGGGCTGACATTTCATTTGAAATTAGTAAACTAAGTGGGTTTACTAGCAACCCAAGTTTAGAACACTAGAAAGCTATTGGTAGAGTTCTTGGTTATCTAAAAAATACTAAAGAACTAAGCTTCCAATACTCAAAGTTTCTTGCTATACTTGAAGGATATTCAGGTGCAAGCTGGATATCAAGTGTGGGGGATAACTTACCTACCATAGGTTGGTGTTTACACTTGGTGGTGGGGCAGTCTCTTGGGGATCTAAGAAACAAACTTATATATCACACTCAACCATGGAGACAGAGTTTATAGCCTTAGTTGCAACAGGAAAAGAAGCTGAGTGACTTAGGGATCTCATGATGGACATCCCTTTTACTAAAAATAGTATGTCAACAGTATGGATACACTATGATAGTTAAGCCACTCTAGCTCATGCGTATAGTGGAGTGTACAATGGGAAGTCTAGACATAAAAATATCATACATGAGTATGTCAGACAATTGATTCATGATAGACTCATCTCAATCTCATTGGTAAGATCAAGTGGAAACTTCGCAGATTCTTTTACTAAACCTCTTACAAGAGATTTAGTAAGGACAACATCTAGAGGGATGTGACTAAAACTCCTTAGATAAAATTCACTAATGATAGTAACCCATCTTAATACTAAGAAATGACTAGTCTTAAGTTCAGTGGGTAAAAACAAGTCATTGATACGTTAATTGTGCAACATTAGAATTTTTATGTTCCATCTATGATGAGTAATGTTGTTTGTTATCATTTGAGGGTTAAACGTAAAGTTTTTAATGAAATTCAGTCTATGTGTGACAAGAATTCTAAAGGTAACAAAGATGCTAGAAGAATTTCACCTATGTGAACTTAGGGGTGGTGCCACCTCTCATGAGAGTTGGAGTTTCTCTCAAGAAATTTCATGAATGGATTGAGCACATGGCCATAAAAGTGTTAAGCAAGGAAAAATTTTGGACACTCGTGTGGTTAGTGGAAGTGCGTGTGTTGCTACCGGTTTCATTACAAGGAATAATTGGTACAATGCTACAAGAAACCTGGGATTTTAACAGAGCTTTGTGATAATTGCACTAAGGTGAAATTCAAATTTAAAGATATTTTATTTTATGCATTTTCACTATTGTGGTTACAAAGGTTGTTTTTATTTTTAACCAAGTGGGGGATTGTTATATATTTTCATATATTGTTGGTTAAAAATAAGTATAAAAAATTTATAGTTTATATAATATTATAAGTGTAAGAGTTACACTTGTATTATTTTAAGCGTAAGAAGAGTTACATTTTTAAGCATCTAATGTGTAAAGAGGTTACACATTCAAGGGTGAATTAAGATTGTAACATTTGAGAATAAATCATGTTTAATGGGTGGATTAAACCTATGAAATGTTACAAAACTTATAGGTTGAGGAAGACCATGAGTTTGTAACATTTGAGATTAAATCATGTTTAATGTGAGTATTGAACATATGAATAAAGTATTGGATTGTTACAAAACTTATGAGGTTGATGAAGATCATAAGTTTGTAACATTTGAGCATAAATATATGTCTAACGTGTGAATTAAACATATATTAATGTTTTAGGATGTTACAATCTCAAGAGGTTAATGAAGACATGAAGTGTTCTTCTCTTTGCAATCACATTTTTCTACTGTAAGAGTGTTCTATAAGAGTGACTTTTCTTTTTTTGAAATCTAATGCAGAAAAGTAAAATGCTTGATCAATCATAAGGCTATTTTTATCTTACTTCCCTAAAGATTTCTTGAGAGGGAGGGAAATAAAGTCTTTTGACAAAGTTCCATAAACTCGCTTAAGCCTTCTTCTTGTATTCTTCTTCTTCTTACTTCATTTTCAAGAGTTTATGAGTGCTTTTATAATTTTAAGAGTTTATTATAGAAAGTGATATTAGTGTGTTTCTTTTCTCCATTGTACCCATCTATTTTTTCCATTAATCAAAGACTTTACTCTTCAATTGAAGGAGAGACTGTCAAGACCATGAACCAAGACCTTGTGAGGTTGGATCGTTTTGATGGTTCCAACTTCACTAGGTGGCAAGACAAGGTGAGATTCCTTCTCACGACACTCAAGATTTTCTAAATCATTGATCTTGCCTTGGAACCGTACGGAATCAAAGAAAGATGATACGCTATGGTAGTGGCGAAAAGGAAGAAGATGGAGAAGGGCCCGAGCTCATTAGGGGTCATATTCTGAATGTGTTATCCGATAGGTTATATGACCTTTACACCAATACTCATTCCGTAAGGGAGATTTTGGAGACTCTTGAAAACAAGTACAAAGCTAAGGAAGAAGGTACTAAAAAGTTCCTTATTTCCCAATACATGGATTTCCAATTTTTTGATGAAAAGCATCTCTTACCACAAATTCATGAGTTACAAGTGATTGTGAATAAGTTGAAAGTTCTCAAAATTGAACTTCCAGAGGCCTTCCAAGGTAATTGTGGCTAAATTACCACCAAGTTGGAAAGGTTATCATAAGAGAATTCTCCATAAGAGCGAAGATTACTCCTTGGAGAAGATTAAAAAACATCTTTGAATATAGGAATAATGGGGATATAAGTTGAAATGTGGAAAGTCAATGGCAGTTAACAAAAACAAATGGACTTCAAAGCCAATCATTTAAGGTAAAAATAACAGCAACAAAAGCTTTCCAGGAATTTTGTAGGCTGACAAAATCAAAAGCAATTCAAGGAGCAAGAAAGGTCCATGTTTGTGTGTAGACGGCTTGAGGCATTATGCTAGGGAGTGTAGGTGCCGAAAGGACCAAAAAGGGGCTACACTTAATGCAATTGATGAGGACATCATTGTAATGTATGTGTTGTCTAAGGGAAGGTATGGTGGTATGATACTTGTGCCACTGTTCATGTCACCTATGAAAAATCTCTTTTCAAGACCTTTGAAGATGCAAAGGGTGATCAAGAGGTTCAAATGGGCAATGAAGGGAGATCCAAGGTGTTAGGCAAGGGCACTATTGAAGTTGTTTTAGATTACCTTTGTAAATGTGTTATATGTTCCTAATATGAATAGAAATCTTATTAGTGGGGATTTGCTTAGGAAATCGTGTATCAAAATGGTTTTTGAATCCAGTAAGCTAATCTTATCCAAATCTGGGAACTTTGTGGGAAAGGGTTATTCTTGTGATGGGATGATCAAGCTTTGTACCAATGACAATATCAATAAAATGACTTCCAATTTTGCTTATATGTGTGACGTAAATTCCTTGTCTTTGTGGCATAATAGGCTTGGAAATGTTGGTTTAAGTACTATTAAAAGGATTGTGAAATGTGATATGATTGCTTGTGATGTAAAGGAATTTGAAAAATGTGAAAAATGTGTTAAATCAAAGATGATTAAAAAGCTTTTCCATAATGTTGAGAGATCATCTAATTTGCTTGATTTAATACATAGTTGATCTTTGTGAACTTAATGGCATGTTAACGAGAGTGGCAATAGGTATTTTCTTACATTCATAGATGATTGATCTAGATTTACCTATGTGCTTTTGTTGAAAAATAAAAATGAAACTTTTAATGCCTTTAAAGTTTAGAAAGCTAAAATTGAAAATCAACTAAGCAAAAAAATTAAAGTGCTCAGAAGTAATAGTGGTGGTGAATATTTCTCTAGTGAATTCACTTCATTTTGTGAAGAATATGGCATAATACATGAGTGCACCGCACCCTATACACCATAACATAATGCTTTCAGCGGAGAGAAAAGATAGAACATTCTTAGAAATGAGTAGAATGTTATGTTATTGCATGCTAAATTAAATTTTAATTTGTGGGGTGAAGCTTGTTGATTGTTTGTCATGTTTTGAATAAAATTCCTATGAAGAAAAATGAGATATCTCCATATGATTTATGGAAAGGAAGGAAGCCTAATATAGGCTACTTCAAGGTATGGGGTGTCTTGCTTATTGGATCCAAATAAAACAAAATTGGGTCCAAGGGCCACTAAGTGTGCATTTGTAGGCTATGCCTCAAATAGAAAAGATTATAGACTATTAGACTTGAAGTCTAATGTGATAATTGAATCAAAAGAGGTTGAGTTCTTTGAGAATTTGTTGAGTGATAGCTGACAGGCCGAAAACGTGGTGTGTAAAATATACGCCTATATGCATGAAGTGCGCGCGTCGCTAGTAATATAGTGTACCCCAGGTACGGATGTCGATCAGGGACCCAGGAGAATTGAATACAAAGATGTGCTTTTTAGATATTATCTGAATAGACTTATTGTGAGAAAGAAATCAAATGTGTGAATTCAACTAAACTATTGATCTTAATGAATTGCAATGTTGAAGACTATTATGTCTCCCCACCGCCACTTTCAATGGATTATTTATTAAGAATGGGAGTGTGATCTATTTGTAGTTTCTTGTGGCCTAGGTGATCTTGTTTACGAGATACCCTCTCTCGAGGTGTATTCGCCTATCTCGCTAGTAGAGTTGGGTGTATCTCTACCCCAACTCGGTACTCCGAAATGCTTAAATGTTCTAACCTTATTTGCCACCTTCGGGATCGAGAATATCTCTATTTCCTGAATCAACCAAAGGCTGCTCTACTCATATCCCTAGGTATCCTCATCTCTCGAATCTCGGATCTCTAGCATGAACATCCTAATGTTGGCCAAACATTACCATGTAATTGATCTACAGATGTAAAGTAGATAATAATAAATCATAAATAACTGAATAATATAAATTAATCAACTTTAATTCATCCAAATGTGACAGGGTTCAACAAGACCACTAGAGTATATATCTGCAGAACATAATGATCACCAAAAAACACAAGTGTGTGATATATAAAGTAAAAGTTCCATTGTCCAAATCAAAAAAACAATACAAAGTCCGGGCTCTTCTTGAGGTCGATGTCATTTCTTCGCTCGTTCCATACAATCGAATGCGTTTCGGAGTACCTCTCGTCTAGTATATTTGCTTTTAATCTTGAGAAAGAAAGCGGCCTTCAGCGTGGCGTCGCGGCGTTAACGCTTGTTGACTTGCATAGTAGTTGACCTTTGTCGCGGCGTTGGAGCGTCCGCAGTTGGAGCGTCACGGCGTGGGGGCGTCGTGGCGTTGGAGACGCGACGTTCGGACCTCTTAAATGCAATGCCTCGCTTCTCCCGAAATTGCCTCCGGCGAACGCCTTTTTGCTCAAATGCACCTGCATCCACACCAAACACCAATTCAGGAGTCTAGCCACAAAAACTATGAAGTTAACTATAAAATAAACGTGAAAATGGATAATAAATATTTGGTATAATATGAGTGTTTAGAGGCTCATCACACTGAGCTTAGTTTCTTGTCCCCCGAGCAGAAGCGACTAACAACACACACTCTATGTACTACAGGCTAACACGAACGTAGTGATGCACATGCTGAAAAGTAGAGGATCAAATTGGACCGACTCACACTGCTGCTGTTTTGTTTGAAGTTCACAGGATGCATACAGGTGTTTGACTTTCGGAAAAACTCGGTTGAAATAGGTAAAAGTGACTAGTGCCTCAAATTCCATGGTATTCAATAACCTTTCCCAAGGACCCTATGTGCGTCGAATGAATGACCTCTAGTGTATACCTAGGTTCCGACACCCCTAAACTTGAGCTCAACTCACTTATTTGGAAGAAACTAACTAAGAAAGGATAAGAACACACTCTTTTTATTCATACCAAAATATCTAAATATTTCCTAAATACCTAAAAAAATGAATAAGACTTAGTTCCATGAGTTTCATATGAGTGTTCCCTCGCATGGGATCCATTGGTGACTCCTCACCAGTTGATTAAGGGCATCGGGCTATAAGTTCCCTTCAAACTTCACCCCGAACACTCAACTAAACTCAAAGGAGCCCATCAGGCATGATCCATCTTCCGTCCCATGTACGTTGAAGTCAATGACTCCCCAGCCAGCTGGCTTAGTGGCATTAGGGCTTTGAAAGACCCTCGGACTGCCCCGGATTCGATTGATTACCCACTTATTCTATGTCCAAATACTCTTATCTCTCTCTTTTTTTTTTTTTTTAATCGGGGCTCAATGGCAATCCTCTTTTGTTTCATAGTGTCCTGTATCACTTAGTGGTTAGAGACTCCTAAGGTTTGTCGAGCTTAGTGAGCTAGTCTCGGCACCTATGCATACCCTGAAGGTCATTAGTGTGTGAATGTGATAAGGCTCTTGAGAAATGGTTTCTTGACTACCCGGAAGTGGTTCACTAAACCCTCCACCTATTCAACCTAATTACCCCGAGCATCAAACATCATATGCATCCGTTTTCCCATGCCCATAAGTGATCTGCCCAAAATTGATCCTTGACTCACAACATGGCACACAAACACAAACGACCTACACATGAAACCACTACGTATAAAGATGAACTAACACAAACATAAACAATAGAAATGTAAACTAACATGCATGAATGAAAATAAACGACCGCACTAAAAACATAAGACGAATCTACGCAAAACCCGAGTGTCACCCACACCCCCCCAAACAAGATATCCAGTGTCCTCACTGGCAATATAAGAACAGTAGAGGGTGAAGAGAACTCCCCTGGTGATCACTGCGGTGGTGGTGGTGGCTGCAGGCGAGAAGCCGCGACCGGGCCTCGCAAGGACTCGCCGGTCGTCAAGAATGGTGGCCTGATTGGCCAGCACAGTACACATATCAGCACGGAGGGCCTCCATATCCTATGTGACGAGGACTCACTCCCCGGGTCTCGTCCCGCACGTAATCAAAGCGCCGCAGGCGAGAGCACCGGTCCCGAGGCTCCGTGAAGGGCCTGGAGGGGCCGCCCCGGGATGGTCAGGGTGGTGGTGGTGGTGGTGGATGGGACGAGGACTGGCCAATGTCCTCCTGGGGATCGCCCAGGAGTCCAAAACGAGCCCTACCATGAAGCCTGATCCCTGTCCCGAGGGCCTGCGGGCCGAATCATATTCCCGTGTCCCGGACACCCTGGGCTTGTCCTCTTGATGTATATGGCTTTAATGGGGTGGAGCCATGTCTCATCAGCCATCAAGGCACCCCGCCACGTGATAAGCCAAAGACGGTGGCGGTGCCCCGCATTCATTTTCAAGGCCCCTGCCATAGAGACGGCATCCCTCTATAACCCGCCCCAACATCAAAAGGTGTATCCGTATGATGGCATAGTTGAGCAGGCACGCTGGTCGTTACCATTACACGTCGCTGCCGGACAGGCGTGATGTGATGAAATGATGCCATACCTGGGGTGGATAAAGCGCCAAATGTTCGTCTTTTTGAAACGGATCGCACACCCTCAAGTTAATTTTCCACTCACTTCGACCATTAGTCAAGACCAATGGACTAGGGGTAGCTCTGGTGTTCAGAAGCCGATCGAATCCGCCGTAGGGTGCACGCGATTCGGGACTATAATAGCTATTGATCAACCTCGCACCGGTCTAATTTCAATATTCCCTCACTGACTTTCTTAAGGACGCTGGAGGTGAGATCAAGGTGAGAACTCGCACCACACCTCACTCCCACTGACGAGGTGGTTGGCACAAAGCTCGCCATCCCCAGTCAAGTATGGTTTTGCGAAGAAGTCATCCGTGATGGTGGAAACCCTTCTCTCGACGAACGATCGTTCTTTTGCATGGTGCCGAACCGATTGGCGGCACCCTCATTCACTAACCGCGTGACATCATAAGTGGGGGTTGGGTCCTCGCTGGACCGACCCCGCTTGGTAGGCAATTTCTGTCTTTTGCCAGACATTAGCGGCAGGACCTAGAATGCAAGTGGTGATGGCACCAAATTGGCACCCACCGACCTAGACAAACTACAACAATTAGTGCACTAAAAAATCAAACTAACTAAGTGTACTAATGACTCAAACACTTAAACGGACTCAAATACTCCTACAATAAACCTAATATGACACTAGAGGTAAACCTAAAAGACTCCGTGGCCGACTGTGAATGCGATGATGACCCTAGATGACTACACTAGTGCGAGAATTGAGTGCAGTGTGGTGTGAATGCAAGGGTGACAATGAACCGGGTGTGTAATGGGTCTATGATGTGCAAGAGAAGGCCTGGAAAGTGGCAATGTATTTGAGCCTACTAACGGGCGGATGTGGGGCCCTAAGAAGGAAGGTGAGGATGGCGCAAGGTTGCTAGGGTTCAGCAAAGAAAAGCAAAGTGAAGAGCAAAATGGGCTATTTTTGGCCTTAAAACAGGGCAACGTCGCGACGTTCCAGAGAATGGGACTAAACAATGTCGCGACGTTGGGTATCAACGTCGCGACGTTCCAGAGACATATAAAAATTAACGTCGCGACGTTGATATCTCACGCCGACGCTCCGCAGAGGTTTTAAATTCAACGTCAGCGGCTGTTGGGAACCCACGCCTCGACGCTCCGCAGAGTAACCAACCGCGACGCGCTGGAACCACGCGACGCTCCGTAGATACTCAAAAATCAACGTCGCCACATTGGAAATCCACGCCACTCCGCCTGCGGCTGGTAATTGACACCGCGACGCTGAAACGCTGCGACATTGAACGCCGCTACGCTATGCACCTAACGTCGCGACGATACGTAGAAGGCTTCAAAAATTTCACATTGGCAGCTCCCGGTTTATGAGACCCTCCCTCTTGTAAATGGGACACTGACTCAGAATGCTCGCACAAACGGATCCTCCTAGTACTGTCAGAGTCCCGAAAAAGTAAAACAATAAGAAGAAACACTGACACTGACAAAGCCAATAAACCAATATCACTGAAAACAAACAATAAAATGTCACTCGAAAACTTAGTTGCCTCAAGAAGCGTTTGCGTTTAATGTCGTTAGCCTGGACTACTGACCAATGTGCTCGGGACCCGAGCTCTGGCGACCGCCATCGCATTCGTCCGATGCGCCAGAGGAATGGATTCAAAGCCCGCATGGAATTGCCTCCAAATACGCCCAACCAGCGGACTGCAAATGCCTTCTCGTGATGTGTGACCTCTCGCCCAACATGTGAAAAGACTTCGTAATCGTGGAAAGGCCCGAACCATCTAGACTTCAATTTTCCCGGGAAGAGCTTTAGGCGGGAATTAAACAATAGAACTTTCTGTCCTACCGTGAACTCCTTCCTGGTGATGTGTTTATCATGCCAGGCTTTTGTCTTTTCCTTGTAAATACCGCATTTCGGCGTTTCTGCTCTCGAATTCATCTAGTCTCACTAAGCCGGTAGCGCCGCTTCTCACCGCCTAGTGCACCGCCCATATTTAATTGCCGAGCTGCCTGGGGCAGGCCCGATGCTCCAATTCCACTGAAGATGGCATGCTTTACCATACACAAGTCCTAATCTGGGCGACATACCCAAAGGAGTTTTAAACGCCGCGCAGATGCCCGTAGTATCTTTCTATCTTTGCACTAACTTTCCCGAACTGCGAACTGCCTCTCTCAAGAATAGACTAATTTCGATTTGACACCTCCTTGCCCATTTGGATCATGGTGATATGCAAGTGATGTGCGATGACGACCCCATACCAGAAACCTTGTCAATCACCTTATCGCGTAAAATGAGTATCATTATCCGTGGATCGCCCGAGGGGTTCCAAATCGCGGAGAGAATATGTGGTCGCTACAAATTCGAGCCACGACCTTGGCATCGTAGGTGCGGGTCGGAATGGCTTCTACCCACTTTGAGACATAGTCTACTGCCAGTAGAATATACAGGTTGGTGTAAGATGGAGGAAATGGTCCCATGAAATCCAATCCCCATAAGTCAAATAGCTCTATCGTAATGGGGTGCATGGGCGTCATTCTTTTAGAAATACTCTATCATTGACATTTGTCGCATGTGGATAATGGGCGGATGAGCATCTTTAAACAAGGCAGGCCAGAGAAGCCTCGACTAGAGAACTTCGTCGCTGTTCGCTGGGCTACCAAAATGTCCACCATGGTAAAGTGTGGCGTTGGTTTGAAAAGACCGCTCATTTCCCATCTTCGGGCACACATCTCCGAAATCACCGGTCAGAATGTCTCAGAGGATTGGCTCCTCCCAATAGTAGTGTTTCAAGCGGGCGAAAACTCTCTTTTCTCGCTGTTGATAGTTAAATCGAGGGATTACCTTGGCCACCAAATAATTCATATAACTGCAAACCATGGAATCGCCTCTGTCCTCAATAGCTAAGAGTTTCTCATCCGAAATTCGCCATTCACTAACATCATCACTGCCTTCCAATCGCGGAGCACGATCTCGCCACTAGGGTTCTCGCGGCCTTTCTCGTTTTAATCTCAACATCAAATTCTTGTAGCAAAAGAACCCACCGGATTAATCGAGGTTTGGCATCTTCTTATCACTTACATTTAACGGCAGAGTGATCGTGGACTACTACCTTGTTACCAATCGATAAGGCCCCGAATTTGTCAAAGGCAAAGCATTAATAGCCAAAAGTTCTTTCTCCTCGTGAGGGCGAATTCAACCCGAGCATCATTCAAAGTTCTGCTGGCATAGGACATTTGAAAATTTTCTCTCGTTTACCCCAAGATCGCTTCTAATCGTAAAATTGCTTCATACACATAAGTTCGAAAGGAAAAGACCTAACTGAGCTACGATAATAGGAGCTGAGATCAACTTATCTCTCACGACCGAAAAATGCATGCAAACACCGGCGAATCAAACTCAAATGGGATCCCTCGACCGTATGGTTAGACAACGGTTCGTAATCCGAGATAAATCCTTTATGAAGCTACCAAAATCCAAATATGGTCTCTAAAAGCTTCTAATCCCTTTTATTGACGAGGGTGGAGGTAACTTTCAATCGCTTTCAATCTTCGCTCCGTCTGTTCTATTCCTCGTGCTGAAACTGATGTCCGAGTATTAATAATTTCTCTCAGACCATAAAACGGCACTTCTCCCAATTGAGTACTAAGTTGGTCTCCTCACATCTTATCAAAACTAATCTCAAATTCTCCGGACATTTGTCAAATGAATTACCCATTACCGAGAAATCATCCATGAAGATTTCGATTGTCTTCTCAACCATGTCTGAGAAGATGGCCATCATACACCAAATGTGTTTATGCATTGCACAAACCCAAAGGGCATCCGCTCGAATGCGAACACGTACCATGCGGACATGTGAATCGCCTTCTCCCCGATCTTCGGGCTATAGCGATTTGGTTGTACGAGTATCCATCCAAAAAGCAATAGTATTCATGACCGACTAATCGATCCAACATCTGATCTAGAAATGGTAATGGGAAATGATCTTTTCGGGTGGCTTTGTTCAGTTTTCGGTAATCAATGCAAATCCTCCACCCTAGACCTGCTCGCAAGGCAAGAATATGTTGTTCTCCGCTCTTAAGGATCAAGGTTGTTCCTCCTTCTTCTAAAGACCACTTGAATCGGATTCTCAACTCCATGCACCGTCTCGAAATAGATAAATTACCCCAAAGATCCAAACCATTTCAATACCTCCTTCGACTACCTCATCTATCATGGATTCAACTCCGTCGTGCTTCCACTGAAGGTTTATGCCCATCTTCGAGCAAAATACGATGCATGCACATGGAAGGGCGAATCCCTTTCAAATCAGCTAGAGACCATCCAAGTGCATTTTTATGGTCTCTAAGGACCCTCAATAACTTCTCCTCCTCTAATTCAGTCAAGGATGCTGAGATGATCACTGGTAAAGTGGAGGCTACCCCAAGGTATGCATACTTCAAATGACAAGGTAGGGTTTTGCCCATCTTCGGGCGGCCGTCGCACCGATGGCACCATGCCTTAGCCCCTTCACCTAGAGATTCAAGTATTTCCTCCATTAGGTCCGAAAGAGTCCAAACATTTAACATATTCCTCCGCCTCGCTAATGTTCTCGAATCTCACTCCACTCAGTTAGCCTCCAAAGGGTGATTCGCGCCACGCAGTATGGATCCTAATCAACAAAATTTATATTCCTGTTCTCCTATCGCGTAGTCAAGCTACTCGCAGTATAGCGGTCTAGGTCAAATACAGGATGAGTTTTCTTTGTACAACAGGATTTGGAGGAAATCAAAATTGTGAATTAAATTTGATTTTAAGGCGGTGATAAAAACATTGTCAGCGGGTTGTAAACTGAAAATAAAATGAAAAATATATATAAAATAGAACCCCTTTGAAGTAAGAAATAACGGGTTTAGGGCTTCAAGGTAACCACGTGTCCCCGGCATATTTTTCCTCGCATTGGGAGCATGACATATGTCATTTCCCGAACCTGATCTTCATTTAGCTTTGAAAATCAAACCTAAGGATTTTCCCTTTGAAAAATAGCATTTAAATGGGAATAAATGTTCCTAACAATGAAAACACATCTCAAAAAACCCTAATCCACTTATAACTAAAGTGGTGGAGACAACTGACCGAGCCTCAATTGATCTAGTGAAAGTATCAATTGAACCCCAAAAAAGCTTGCCAAATACACATTAAAGAGAGCATGCTAAGAGATTTTAACTAAAGGAGAAGCAAGTAGGAACACAAACAACCATAAATACGCGCGTTAAAAACAAAGGGAACCGTGGAGTTACCTCCACACTTAGCCAACACTGGGCCCTCTTCAAGGAGGAAGAGGTCTAGTTTAACATCCTCTCAGTTGTCGTCCCTGGTGAGGGAGCGTTTGGTACCGAGAAAATGGAAAAGAAAAGGAAAGAAAAAGGGAAAAGGAAGTAGCGGGGAAACTGCCTCCCGCTTTACTCTATATCCAAATTCCAGCTTCGCTGATTTACAAACTAAGACCTATAGATGTCGCAAAGTGGGAAGTTACAAAAACCAAAATCGGAAGGTTATTACAGGTAAAATGGAAAACTAAAAGCAAAGCAAACAGCGAAGGTGAAAAGCAGAACGGTAGCGGAGGAACAGCAGGCTGAGCCGGGAACAAAGTGTCGCAGAGAAGCTTTCCCGCAAAGGGTGTTTTTCTTAACATTTTGCTCTTTCTTTCCTTCTGATCTTTAATCTGCAATGTTGAGTTTGACTTGAATTCTTCGTGCTTGGATCGACCAACAATTTTGCATAATTAGCTCGCAAAACCGCAAATTCGCTACAAAATGCTACCATTAAAATAAGAGGGACCTTAATGTGCAAATCGGGTTAATTAGCATGATTAGTACACAAAAGCACTCAAAACCTATAATAAATAGGGTTCAAAATAGCACTTTGGGCACTAATCACACTTAACCTACACATTGAGTTAGTCCCTAGCAAATGTAAGAAAGAAAGAAAGAGCATACAAAACGATAACAAAAATTACGTTACAAAAAAGGTTGCAGCTCAAAAAGGTTGTGAATGAGTAATACCTAACCCTAGCAGAATAATCAATGTCGTGTCCAATAACTATCATGAGAGAATGAAGTACAAAATTGAGTATTAAAATAGCCTCCCTTCTAGGTGAATCAACCAAATCCCACCAAAATCTAAGTGTTTATTTGATTAGCTCAAGAACAATAAAATCGTCAAACCGCACCTCCCCCAACCTAGCTACAACCACGACCTAGCATGCTAACCAACCTAAATAGATCAGACTCCACCTCTTATTCCATTACTCCTTTGCGTTGTAGGTGCAATGTCGAGGAATCAACCTCACCAAAGTCCATGTAACGGGATCTACCTGATGACTCCCAACCAATTAAGGCTTAGGGCACCAAGTCACAAGGATCTTTCGACCACAAACCTTTTTACAGTTTCACCCCGACTCGAACGACTCTGAGACTCCAGCATTCCATAACTTGCTAAACTCCACCCCATTCAACGCATGTAACTAACACTAAGTCCTGCACTCCCAACCGTTGAAGGTTTGTGGCAATCGGCCTTAAAGGCTTCGCCATATACCCTCCTCGATCAGTGTTTCGCTGTTTCAAGGCAAAAGTGTTGCAATTTTTATTCTTTTTCTTTTCTTTTCTTTTCTTTCTTTTTCTCGCTTTTTCTTCTTTTTCTTTTTCCACAGGGTCCTTAACCTATTAAAGGTGGTCACGAAACTAGGTAGGTTATGCAAAGTAAAGGAGGTTGTGCGCCTTTTAGCCTATCATTGAAACCTAATGTACCAGGTGGTTAGCTAAAGGTGAAATAAAAAAGGTCGAAATCGAATAAGAATTCAACTAATCATTCACTCAACCGCATGGAATCAATCTAGCACAATAGAACTTGGACAAAGTTTAAATTTTCCAATCAAGGTTAGGCAAAACCTCAAAAGATTTTGATTGCAAATCGGGTCCAGATTTTGAAAGTAAAGTCGATGGTGATAACAAATTTATAGAAAGGGGGACCCAAGAAGCCACTAAACATCACAAATGGGCTTGAACAAAATAATAACAAAAACATAACACAAAGCCACTCCTTCATTAACTCTCCCCCCAACCCAAACATCTCTGTCAAACGGGCCTCGGATTGAAAATTAGAGAAGGAAGTGTTACCTCCCTTGATGAGATGTGATCATTGCTGATAGGAGACCTCATGCTTTCCATCGATTAATCTTATTCACCCGCTTGGGATTCAAATAAACAAGTTAGAGAAGAAGAGAGAGTGGCGACCTCAGTTGGACGATTTTTAAATTACACCTTCATAAAAGTGTCAAAAATGTTCTTTCTGGTCATATTTTTTGGATTCGCTCTCTAAGCTTTCCAACGCAGGTACCGAAACTCATGGAGTTCGGATGAAAAAAGTTATGACGAAAGAAACGAAGTGGAGGTCGAAAGCTGTGTGGGGCATGCGAAAAATTTTATTATGCTTATTTTTCATTAAATTGTGAAAATTAGCGTTTCATTATGTTTGAAAATTTCGTATGTCTAATAGCGAGTACGATTTTTTTTTTAAATTTTGAAATAAAATAATTAATAATTAAAAATAAAAATAAAAAAAAATTTATATATTAAAAAAACATTTTTTCAAATTTATATATATATATATATATATATATATATATATATATATATATATATATATATATATATATATATATATATACTATATATATATATATATATATATATATATATATATATATAATAAAAAACGATTTTTTATATAATAAAAAAGTTAAAAATAAAAATAAATAAAAATAAAAATAAAAATATTATATATATATTTTTAGAAATAAAAATAATATATAAAAAAGAAAAACAACGTTTTTCCCATATAAAATAATATAATAATAAATAAAATAAAATAAAAAAAACAAATGGCACTGTGACTTTGTCTATAGTGGATCAGCTATTGATTTATTTGGAATTTAAGCTAGCTAAGCGAAGCTATTTATTCTGTGAAATTAACCGAATTCATTTGTCTCATGAGAGTTTTGTATTGAAATTTATTTATTAGCGAAAATTATATATGAAATTTTATGTTCGCTAGGGTGAGGAAATTTTAAGCTATCATTGCGAAAAATTCTCGGCTTTTACAACTGTTGATTTTCAATCCGGGCTTCGATTTCCTAAGTGCAAAAATTAACACAAGAAAAATTAGGAAAAATTGCGAAAAGCAAAAATTAATTTAAAAACATAAATTAACTAAAAATTAGATACAAAACTGTAAGAAGAAAATTGAAATCAAAATAAAATACAATATTAAAATAAAATAAGACAAGAAAAATTAAAGCAAAGAGTGGGGAGGCGTGTCCCCACTTTACCTCCTTAGGCCTTTGGAGAGTGCTGGAACTCTTGCGGCGGGCTGAATGCGAGGGTTCGGGTGCTCCGAATCCAGGCCGGCACCGAACCATCACGCACTATGCCACGCGGTATGAAGGCGTTTTGCCAATTTTTCGATGTAATTGTAACATGAGCAATGGCCACTAGCTTCTTGGGTTTTGTAGAATAGCGTGATAGGTTTGGACTTTTGGTGGGTACTTTAGGGATTAGGTTGTCTTGCGGGCAAGGGGCAATATGTGCAGCGGGTGGGTTTTTGGTTGCTTGGGCAGTGGCACTAGGATTCACTTCATGGGGATTGGTTGAAGGATAGGTTCTTGGGGCTCTTCCATTTCTTCCTCTCCATTACCCTCCTCAGTCAGCATTGGGGAGGTTTCTTCTTCCTTTTTCAATGGCCCATATTCTACACATAATTGTGGGGCACCGTAGTTCAGGGAGGATCTTCCTCTCTTGGTTCCTCTTTCAATTCCTCCTGAAGTTGCAATTGAGCTGTTCACCCACAGTAGTGTCAGTCAAGCACTCTTCCTCCAGATTCTCCTCCTCTTGTTGAACAAAAGCGATTGGTGAAGCTTTAAGATCGTTCTGAGGATGTCGATTTTTGATTAATTTAGCTTTGGAAGCCATCGATTCCTTATTGAGGAGCCATCCAGCATCTCAATTTATTAAATACGAACATTCTTTATACTATTATCCTCTATGAAATTGTCCACTTGTTTGCTCAAATTCGGGATGGCTTGTTCAACGAGGATAAGGTGGTGGTTGTTCTTCTTGAGAAATGGGGGCATAATAAAGAGGTTCGGAGGTGCGTATTGTGGGTTTGGTTCCCATGAGAATTTATTGATTCCCAAGCTATGGTTGTAAGTACTACCATATGGTGAACTCATCCATTGGTCTGTAGTCCCTCATGGACATGTATCCTCTAGGATTCCCCTCCGTAGAATCTTGCTATATTGTTCTCCCTCTAAGTGTTCCATTTGGTTGATTCAAGTTCAATCCAAGTTCTTGAGGGAGATTGACTTTAAGTAGCACACCTTCTGGGTTTCTAATCGCGAGAATGGATTCTGTGGCAACGGGCAACAAGCAACCTGGCGATCTGCTTTGCCTTTACATTTTTTTAACGGAGTGAAATAAAACTACAGAAAAAAATGAGCGCCAAAATGATAAAGGAAATTCACTAAGACTTTGTGATGAGGATCCGCAGTGTTGGCAATATCACTTGCACTAAGGCACCATCGACAACGCATCATTTGATTAAGTGCCACGTTAAAATTGATCAGAATCGACAAAATTTATATTCCTAAGTTCCTCTAACTGTAGTAGTCAGAAGCTCTCACTGCGGTATGGTAATCCCAGAAAGTCGAACACGGGGATGGGTTTTCTTCGTACAATTGGGAAATCAAAATTGAATAATTTGGATTTTAAGGTGGTGATAAAAACATTGGGTTGGTGGGTTGTAAACTGAAAATAAAATGAAAAATATATATATAAAATAGAACCCCTTGAAGTGTTAGGCCACTGGTTTAGGGCTTGAGGTAACCCTAGAATTATTTTCCTCGCGTTGGGGAGCATGACATATAGTCATTTCGGAAGCCAGGATCTTCATTTAGCTTTGAAAACTAAACCTATGATTTTCCTTTTGAAAAATAGCATTTAATGGGAATAAATGTTTCCTAACGGTGAAAACACATCTCAAAGCCTAATCCACGATAAAGCGCGGGAGGCAGCTAGCGAGGCCTCGTGGATCTATTAGTATCCATTGAACCCAAAAAGCTTGCCAAATACACATTAAAGAGGCGTCTTAAGAGATTTTCTTGAAGTGAGAAGTGAACCTGACAACATCATCGTGCGTTAAAAAGCGAGAGCGAGTAAGTTACCTCCACACTGTAATGACCGTCCTCTTCCAAAGGAGGAAGAGGTGCAGCCGAACATCCTCTGAGTTGTCGTCCTCATAGGGTGTTTGGCGTAGGAAAATGGAAAGAAAGGAGAGAAAAAGGAAAGAGGCTGAGAAGCGCCTCCAGAAAACACTCTATATCGAAATTCCAGGTTCGTTGATTTGGCTAAACTAAGACTTATATAGATGCCAGTGTAAGGAAGTTACAAAAACCAAAAACTCGGAAGGTTATTACGATTAAAATGGAAAAAAACCAAGCAAAGCAAACGGGGTGTAGCATGAAGCGAGAGCAGGTGCGGGAGGAGCAGTCTTTGGGCGGGAGCAGTGCTCGCGGGGAGAAGATTTCCTGCGGTGGTGTTTTTCTTAACATTTTGCTCTTAACCTTCAGTCTTTAATCTGCGATGTTGAGTTTGACTTAGATTCTTCGTGCTTGGATCGACTCAACAATTTTTGGCATAATTAGCTGTAGCGCAAAATTTGCCACAAAATGAGATCATTAAAATAGTAGGGACCTTAATGTGCAAATCGGGTTAATTAGCATGATTAGTACACAAAAAGCACTCAAAACCTATAATAAATAGGGTTCAAAATAGCACTTTTTGGGCACTAATCAAAGGGTCAGTGAGACCACTTTGGCTAGACACTATAGCCTCTACTTTCTCTGCCATGAAGCAAGTATCACTCTCTGCTGGATGTCTCACTACTTCAAACACGTTGAATTTAATTTCGTCGTCCTGCACTCTCAATTTTAGTTCTCCTCTCTGAACATCAATCATTGCCCTACCGGTTGCTAGAAACGGTCTACCCAAGATTATGGGTATTTCTTTATCTTCTTCCATATCTAGATATGATGAAATGTATTTGCAGGAAGATAAACATCAACCTTCACGGACATCTTCTATTACTCCTCTCGGATGTTTCAAAGATCTGTCGGCAAGTTGAAGTGTGACTGTAGTTGGACGAACTTCACCTAATCCCAAAAGTTTAAAAATGGAGCGAGGCATGAAGAGATTAATGTGCCCAGATCACGAGAGCTCTCTCGGTGCATTTCCAATGGTGCATGGAATAGTGAAACTGCCTGGGTCTTTAAGCTTTTGTGGCAACTTCCTCTGCGGTATGGCCTTCACATTCCTCAGTTAAATTAAGCGTTTCAAAATCAGCTTGATCTTATATACGAGACGATTATGTCTTTCATAAACTTCCATAGCGGGCATTTGTTCCCAAAGCATGTCGACAAATGGGATAGTAATGTGTAACTTTTAAACACTTCCATGAATTTAGTGGCTGCTTATCCAGCTTATGCTTCTTTAGGCGTGGATATGGAATTGGTGGGTTGGCCTTTGCTTGTTAGAGATTGTCTGCGGGACTACTTCTCATTAGGTTGATGCATAAAAATATCATTACGCTCTGTTTGGATGACCTTCGATCTCTTGTTCTATTGGGGTTTGTGGTAGTAGTTCAGTCCTTCCCACTTCTCGGCATATTTGCTTTAACATGTTCATTCCATCTCTCCTTGGTTTATACGATTGGCAGTAATGAACGGTATCTTTACCCCGATTAAATAAGTTTACCATTTGACCCATTTGGCCTCTCAGGATTTCTCGGTGTCTTCCTTGATTGTCAGTTGGGTTGCCTATTTGCTTGCATATTCGCCTTGGTCTCATTCATGAAAGCAAGTGGGAGGGTTAACATCGTGCAGGCTTGTTCTAAGTCTACGCTTTTTCGGGAGGTGGTTCATAGCGGTTCGATGGCATATTGTTACGGTTATTCCCTCCATCCATACCCTTGACTATTACATTGTTACGATTCGATTATTCGCCACCTTAGCGTGATTTTGATTCGATAATTGTTTCCCCATCACATCCTTGTTCGCGTGATTGGTCGATTGAACCTCGACACATCACGACTGCTCTACGATTTGATTTCGTGACATTACGTGCTATTGTCTTTGTCCTCCACGAGTCACCGGCCTCCCATGGGTTGATGCGTATGGCATTCTTTGTACCTTCTTGTCTAGTCAGGCGGTCATTTGTGCGACATGATTAACCGGGTTGTTGAGAACCTCATTATCTGTGCCACAGCTGGCTTTTCTTGGGTGTAGTCTTCTCCACTAGGCCAACGGTTGTGTTGGTTGCGGCCATCTTCGAATTTCATAAGCTTGGTCGTGGTTTTCTTCATTAGTGCTCCTCCCGGTAGGGCATCAATCTCTTGTTCTAGTAGCATTCCTTAACTTCCGTATAGAAAGTATGGACTTGCATCCATACGGTTGGTACGTGATGCGAGGCACTTTCTTAGTAATTAGGTAATCGTCCCATGCCTCTGCCATGTTCTCCCCCTCAGTTGCCCAGTATTGATCTTGCACAAGTTAGCCACAATTTTAAGGGGTAGGAAGGGCGGTCGGGAATTTTACTAGATCGTTCACGGTAATGGAATCTGGTGGGTGACTTGTTAGTGATGCTTGGCTCGATCCTGGTGAAGTGGAAGAAGCCTCGAGCAGTGCCTCCTCGAGTAACTCCATTGTACTTGATCATATCGCAGGACTTCAGGGAAGTTGGTCGGATACCATGTTGGGTTCTCCATGGGGTAGTCCGTGAAACGATATATTCTGCGGCATCTGTAGTATTCTGACTTCCCGATTCGAAGTTGTTTGCTGAATGGGTGGTCGTCGATAGGTATGCGAGACAAGCGTAGGCGGGAGTGCAAACTCTTCTAGCAACATGTATGGATCATCTGGCTATATAAACGGCCTGGGTGCTTGATTCCTTCCATGATTACCATTTCGGCCTCTCTGGGGCTCGTTTTGCTCAATGCTCAGATCCTGCTCTTCATTATCACCCATGTTTGCTAAATTTATGATCTGTTCTCGGCGTATTCTGTGTAAAGTTCTTTCTGGCTCAGGATCAAACAGGTGTTGGTTGACCTGGTCTCGTCGTCGCATGTACTCACTGAAACTTAACTGCAATCACACACGACACAACAATACCAAATTACCAGCACTTGTAATAACAAATAAAAACAAAAAATTTAATTAATATCGATTGCTTTATTCTATATCAATCTAAACATGTCCCCGACCTTGGCGTAAAAAGCAATGACGAAAGCGTGGTGTATAAAATATCGCCTATATCGCAAGTATAGCGTCGCCCCAAGTAATATAGTGTACCCAAAAGGTACGGATATCGATCCACGGGGACAGGAGAATTGAATACAAAGATGTGCTTTTTAGATATTATCTGAATAGACTTATTGTGAGAAAGAAATCAAATGTGTGAATTTCAACTAAACTATCGATCTTAATGAATTACTGTGTATTGAAGACTAGGGCTATGTCTCCCCCTGCCACTTTCAATGGATTATTTATTAAGAATGGGAGTATTCAGTCTATTTTGATTTCTTAATGGCTAGGTGATCTTGTTTATGAGATACCCTCTCTCGAGGTGTATTCGCCTATCTCGCTAGTAGAGTTGGGTGTATCTCTCTACTGACTCGGTACTTAAATGCTTAAATGTTCTAACCTTGTTGCCGCTTGGGATCGGAATATCTACATTTCTGAGATGACAAAAATTTGCTCTACTCGCTATCCTAGGTATCCTCATCTGAATCTCGGATCTCTAGCATGAACATCTAATGTTAGCTGAGCATTACCATGTAATTGATTCTGAGATGTAAGGATAATAATAAATCATAAATAAGCTGAATAATATAAAGTGTCAGCTTTAATCCATCCAAATGTGACAAGGTTAAACAAGACCATAGGTATATATCTAGAACATAATGATCGCAAAGAAAACACGAGTATGTGATATATAAAACAAAAGTTCCATTGTCGAATCAAAGGAAACAATACAAAAATTAGGGCTCTTCTTCAAGGTCGATGTCATTTCTTTGCTCGATTTAGCGCCTAATCAGTACTTTTCTGATGCCTCTCAAGATTTGCGCCTCCGTTTTGCTTTTAATCTTTGAGAGCGGCGCTCGTGTGACGTCGCGGCGTGGGGACGTCGTGGCGTTGGGACGTCGCGGCGTTCTGAACCTCTTCATCTGTGATGCCTCCTTATGCTCAAAATTGCTTCCAATAATTTGCCTTTTGCTCAATTGCTGCATCCACAAACACCAATTCAGGAGTCTAGCCACAAAAAACTATGAGATTACTATAAAATAAACGTGAAAATGGATAACTGACACGGGTATAATATGAGTGTTTTAGGCACTCATCAATGGCATTCTCGAGTACCTCTTGAGTGTTGGAGAGTCCCAAGAGGAGACACCTCCAAAGGTTGTTGAGCAACACATTTTGCCTCGAAAAAGTCAAAAAGTTAGAAAAGAAAAAGTGTTGGGTTCGGATGAGATTGATTCGCAAAGGATTTCCTTTTACTTTGTAGAAGGAGATAAAGAATATATTATAAGTAAGATTCTATAGTACTTGAATATAGGAGGATCCCAAGCGTACAAAGGAAGGCTATGACTTCTAGAGATGCTAACTTTTGGAAAGAGGCTGTGTGATGAAATGCATTCAATTATGTCTAACGAAACGAGGGAATTAGTAAGCCCTCACACAGGGTCTAAAGCGATTGGGTGCAGTGGGTATTTCAAGGAAATATCACGCTAATGGCGCCAGTTCAAACCTTTAAGGCTAGATTAGTAGCTAAAGGGTTTAAAAAAGGAGAAGGTGTTGATTATTTTGATACCTATGCGTGTTAGAGAAGTGCTCTAAAGGTCATCACCTTTAGCACTTATTGTACATCTTACATTCATTTATAATATCTGCATCTTCATTTCTTTGATGTTCATTTAATATATGAATTTATAGTGATCCTAAATCAAATTAATGAAGTCCTTGATACATTACATAGCCTTACATAGCATAAAGGAAATCATGATTATGATCATGATAATGAGGTGCTCAATGGTATCTTGGATATTGATTCTATACTTTGACTTTGATCCTTATTGCCTCAAGAGAGATTTCTAGTAGGGTGATGATTGGGTATAGCAAGGAAGTATTCAAAGGTAATTGGTAGCCAATAAAGGATTCACAGCTCTGATAAAAATAAGAATTTATACCCGTACCATCTTGTAAAGATCATTACTTGGAATTTGTGGCCAGAGTAAACATGTCTTGAAAAAGAGTCTTCAATGGCAGGCTTTGTGTGTAATGGATCTCGAAAACAAGATAAATACACTTAGGCTAGTTCATATAGTAAGAGTATATGCATAGTCCATGCTTTGAACCAAGTCGGGTATAGTCTGGAGTGAAAGGATAGCATTGCATAATATATTGCATATGGAAAGGTTCGCAGTCAAAACTTTGGCTCTCCATGTATTTGGGGGTCATGATGTGTTCATGACTTACTCAAATCAAGACTTGATTCAAGTGGCAAACATAACCAGAAACCTAATGGGTTACACGCTTAGAAGGTACAAAGAAAGAGTAAAACAGTATTAGATTGGATCCAACTAGTGGAAAGCTATGGAATTGGACATGATAGGGGTTAGTGTAATCCAGGGAGCAAGAGGACTTAGTTTAGAGCCATTAAGAGGCCTTGAGAAGGGTCTTTAGCTCACATATGGGCCATAAGCCCCAAAGGGTGCAAGCTATAGGCATGTGGATGCATGTATGCCACTGAGAGGCCTTGAGAAGGGTCTTTAATGAAGGGTACTCTCATCCTTTTGTGCATGCTAAGGGTCTATATATATCACATGATCAAAACCCTCACCACCATGAGAAAGGAGAAAACGTACCCCATAGTGAGAGAGAGATTTTGAGAGTCAAAACCCCTCCTAACCTTCCCCTTGAAGATCGCTTACTCGACTATCATCGAGTTTTTTATCTTTGCCAATTCCGTGGAGGTTTCTCACTTTGTGCCTTAGTGTGGATCATCATTAGAGGTGTTCCTATCCTTGGAACACTTGGTGTGCTATGGATCTATACTCCAAGAGGCTGCCCTTGTTGGATCTTCTTTAAGAAGGAAGCATGGACCAAAAGGTATGATCTTCTAAACACCTTATGGCTAGTTGTTTGGCTTTGATGATTCAAGAGGATCCTTAGGTTGGGGTTTAAATTTTTGTTTTTCCGCTGTGCTCCGACTATAATTCAGACCTATAAAACCCTAAAGTGGTATTAGAGCCACCTTGATGTCATTAAAGTATGATTTTTATATCTTGGTAACATGTTGATTTTAGCACCTACTTTTCTTCTTCAATCTTCAAAAATCGTTGGTTATGGTACAGATTAAATATTTATATGTTTTTCATGGTTTATCTTTTTATTATGTGAATATTAATGATTAAGGATTACTAGAAAATTGTTTGAATAAGATTCAAACAAGAAAATCAATTTTTGAAACCATGATTGCTGAAAATCTTTGTAGGTTGCACATGTTGTGTGTTTATGTATTTTGATACATGGGCTACCATTTCTTTGTGATTTGATCATGGAATTATGATATCGACATATATGTGATATTTTTTATAAAAACTGAGAAAATTCTAATTTCCTGAAAAAATGTAAAATGGTAATTTCTGTCAAAATCTGAAATTTTTCTAAATCTCGGATGATGAAACGGACTTCACCGTTGGAATCGTCTCGCAAAATTTGGCTACCACGTCAAATTTCGTCGAATTCCGAGACAGTCGAAATTTCACGTTTTTCGAGGCACCAAGTGTTGGGTATCGTATTACAGCTTGTGAGAGACATGTGATGTGACAAAAGTCACCTATTACATGTACCCATGTGACACATGTTGTATGATTAGTGAGAGGATGGAGATGAATGGCTTAGATTAAGCCATGTGTCAAAAAGCTTTTAAAATCAAACTAAATGACACAAGTGGAATTAAGTGAAAAGATTAAAAATAAGGACAAAACAAGACCTCATCTTCTCCATTTGCTGCAAACGGGTAGTGAAGGGGGGAGAGACTGATTTTAGAGAGAGAAAGTGTGACTTCTCTCTAGATTTCCCGGCTTTTGGACCGTCGGTTCTCGTCGGACCAAGAAGCAAAGTTGATATACGCTACAAGGCTACGGCAGACCGGAATTTTGTGGGTGCGACAACTCGAGTGGGGTCTTCTCCTACTTAGTTTATTCTTTGAATAAGAGCCATTTTAATGGATGAGGATTGTTGAGTGGGTGTAGTGTTTTGGTCTGAATATTTGAGCAGAGTGAAGAAATCTGCATTTATTGGCGGTCGTGAGCAGTCTTGAGCCCTAGGGTTCCTCTTGTTCACGTGAGTTGTGTTTGAATTTTTGTGTTGTTAGGTGATTCAGAATGAATTGCTTGAATTGTTATTAGCCCATGTGAGCTAAATTTGATGCTATTGTCATGAATTGAATAACATGATGTATGTGAATTAATTTTTGTTAATATATGCATGTGAAATATATTGGCATGAATTGTTTGGAAATGGCATAATGCATTTCATATGCACCGGGGCAACCTAGATCAATAGGTGTGAGTGCATGACATGAAAGAAAAATGAAAAGAGTTGTGAAAGGAATTTCAAGGAAGATTTTACGAAGAATTGCCTTAGAGAATTGTCAACGGTTTATCCTAGAAGGCTAACCCGTAGGCTGACATTTCGGAAGAGTGCCGTGATTCACCTCGGAGGGTTGTCCAATAGATTTTACTGAAACTCGATAGTGTGTTTTCGAGAACAAGAACCTTTTGTTTTGAAGATAGTGTTTTTCTCACATTAGGCTTAGGCATGTGTGATGGAGTCGGTGAGGACTCGAGACATGGGATTGGGCATGTAGACATTCAAGTAGGATCATGAATTTGCTTGAGTGTGTTTATGTTAAACCATTACATGTGCAATTAGGTGGGGAGTAACCCATGTAGGATAATTCAACTACTGGGCATTGCTTAACATGTCGAGGGATCATTATTTTAGGTACAGGTAGTGTTCAAGAAGACGGCGCTCATTAGAGGCCGCTTTTGAGAAGAAAGTCGGATTGTGGCTTTGATATGAAATTTGTAAAACATGTATTAGAATTCTAAATTTTAATATATGTTTGTGTTAAGAGTGATGAAATAACTCTCTTGAACTATTATAATATAGTTGGTTAGATTTTGGTGAGTATTGATGTATGGGCCCAAGTGGCCATTTTTACTCATGTATGGGTCTCATGACATGAGACGCAGGTATTCCGCAAGTTGAAGGGTTGTCAACGAGACACCCCCAGTTTTGGGGCGTCACATTTTTCTTGGCCCTAGAGTGATCAACAAGGTCTCCAAAATTCTAAGAAAAATTCGACAAACCCAGAATTGTTGTTGTTTAAAGTTCTGGCACATAATATTGGAATTTTTTTAAAAAAAATACTTGACTAGCTATTTTCGGGGATTTGGTTTTATAAATAAAATCTAAACATCCCAAATCTAATTTTAGGCATTAGAATTATCCAAATTAGATTTAAATTGGATTTTTAAAAATTAAAATAAGATCATGTACGGATTTGGCAAGGCTGCTGTGAATGCCCACAAACCCGATTTTGTAATTGTTTTTTAAAAAATATTTGGTCTAGATATTTTCGAGATTTGATCTTGGAATTGAATATTCTAGACTTTCCAAATTTAATTTTAGGCTTTGGATTTATCCAAATCAGATTTAAAATGAATTTTTAAAAAATAAAACACTTGGCCATACAAATTAGGCTAGAACATTTGTGAGCCCTGGATCAGCAGTTGAGGTGGTTTTTGGTAGCAAATGTGGTTCTACCCTTGAAGTTTTGGTTTTACAAAACTTGAGGATGCTAGCTTGATGTTAGAAGCTTGCGGAATATGATTCCAAATTAAAATGTATTTGTTGTAAATTTTTTAATTCGATGACATGTTCTTGTATGACCAAAATGGTAATCAGAATGCTTCAAAGTTTGAACTGTTCAAAAATGTCAATTAACATGGGTTCGGAAGGGCAGTTAACTATAAATTAATTAAGGAACAAATGAATACAATTTAATTTGATTAAATTTAAATCATTTTGAAATTTTCATAAAGAGAATAATTAGATAAAACTACACAAAGGTAATCTCAGTTCAAAGAGTTTAACTGTACCTTGGACCAAAGAGTTAGGCCAGGGTGTTTGATTTTTGAAAGTAAAACCCTAGGATGTCGATATCATTTTTCATATATTAGATGTTTGCTAAGGGTGTATGCAATAATCATGATGGTTAGTTATGGACCAAGCCTAATGGTGATTGAGCATATGCATGTTTTCTTTTAATGGTAAATAGGACCTGCGTGTCCCTCTCTTTCTCTCTCTATCCATCTTTATCTCTATTGTCTTCTCTTCTCATCTCAATCCCCCTCAAATGTAACTTGAGGCCTTCTCTTTTGAATGTAATTAGATTGCATAGTATTAGGTTAGATTGAAGAGACAAAGGAGCAAGGAGTAGAAGGAAGCACCATGAAGAAGAAAGACCTAAATGAAGGAATTATAATTTTGAATTGTTATTTCTTTTTAGCGATGTAATTACGCATATCCTAAGTTTGACCTAGTCAATTTATTCTTGGCTCAAGGAATTTAGAAAAGTCAATAACTATACCATATAGTTAGTGAACTATCTTTTAGTATATTGTTTCATGTGATGAAAAGATTACAAATGCATGCTTATTAATAAAAAAATGAGACTTAAATAAAAATCCCTCGGTTTAAGAACATTAAACCTTAAGTCTTCCATTAATATGACTAGAACCAGAGTTCTTTTAGAGTTGTGGTTGTTGGGTAAACCCAAGCTTTCTTTACACGAATATGTTCAAACCATGGAAACATTTTTTCCAGATTAATGGGTTAGGTTTAATTAAGTTCATTGGTTTGTTAGGTAAACCTAAGGTCAATGGGCTTGGAGACAAGTTGGGTAGTGTATATAAGAGATTTATATGTGTCAAAGAGTTGATAACCTAATGATGGTGTATATATCAATCAGTTGATAGCATTGGATTTGATAATGGCAAATAGATGTAATTGGTATGTATGATACCTACCGTTTGACCCGAGGTGACTTGTTGGATAAACCTAAGGTCATTAAGGTGAGATTGGATATAGACCCACTAGGAGAACTTCTACATAGGTTCTCTCGGGTTCATAGTGAGGGCTATGAGTTGGCAATAAAATAGTAGGAGCCATAATAGGTTTATTAAAGCAGCAATAATCTGTATTTTAAGTACAATCCAACAATATCTCTTTTCACTTCTAGATTGATATAACCAACATCATGTCTTCAAACTTGAACCTACGATCCATTATGGATAACAACATATTGACATGCCTGAACTTCTTGGATTGGTTCAGAAGCCTGAAAAATAGTTCTCAGGGCTAAAAAAATAGCATATGTCCTCAATAGGCCACTTCCCAAATCCCTACCTGTTAATGCATATGACAGTGATAAGAATGTGTATCATAAGCATATAGTTGATAGTGAGATAGCAAGTTGTATCATGCTTGCATCTATGACCACTAGATGCAACATGAAACTATGATGGCATATGATGCTTCATCAACTTCAGGTATTTATGTCATTGAGGTTAATATTGTTTCTCCTGACAACTTTTGGGTATAAGATACTAGTTGTGGCTCTTTCTTATGCATAATTATCATATGCAAACCAAATAAACCTCCATTCCATAGCTAATCAATCTGCTCAAGACAGTTAAGTCGACCTTGAAAAATGAGGCTAAATTGTGATGCTTGTGGACTATTTTGTTTCAAAGAAAAGTTCTAAGAACAACAAAAAGAATAAAAAGCCCATGAAAGCAAAAGGAGGTGTAACCAAGAAGAAGGTCACAGAGGCAGCACCAAAAGGCATTTGCTGTAAAACCCAAAAAAATTAGAAATTTTTAAAAATGGCAAAATGATAATAATAATAATAATAAATTGCCATAATGGTTCAAGGAAGCCTAGAAAACTCTCTAGATCTCGGATGACGAAACGGACTATATCGTTAAATTCGTCTCGTGAAATCTAGTAACCCAGAAAAATTTCGTAGAATTCTAAGACAATCGGAATTTTTCATGAGTTTCTAAGTGGTGAGTTGCCAATGACTCCAATGACAAGATTTTTACGAGAATCTCAGGAGTCAGGAAATAACTAGAGTTAAGTTCATTTAAAATAAGTTGAACTAAAAAGAAATGAATCGTTTCAGGATAGAAACGAACCCGGGACCGAAGTGGACATGTGGCGCGACGTGGGCCACTTAACAAACTTAAGTTAATTGGAATAAATAGAGGGCAAAATGGGAAAAAGCCCATTTTTTTGGTCTTTCATGCACAAAGGGAGAGAGAAGAGAGGGTGTAGAGAGAAAAGTTCTGACTTCTCTCTAAGATCTACGGAGCTCGGGTGGTTGTCTCGCGTCGAGCCAAGACTTAAAATCGGAGTACTCGTTGAGGGCAACGCATGGACACCAAAACCAGGAGTTTTCGTCGAAGATTTGAGCGGAAAGTTCTGGAGCCCGTGGGTTTCAAGCTTCCGGGTCTTCAAGAAGCTTCGTCTTTGATCCAAGAGGTAGGGAACCTTCCTACTTGGGCTTATTTTCCATCTAGGTGTCGTTTTGGTCTTGGTTGAGCCTTAGGGGTTGTTTGGATGGCGTTTAAAGAACCAGAAAAAAGCATTTTTCTGGGTTACTGTTCATATGAGGCCTCCAACTTTGGATGGACATAACTTTCTCCTCCAAACTTCGATTCAGGTGTTCTTGGACTCTATGGAAATCCCTTTGAGTCTAGAATCCATCCATATATAAATTAACGCAATTTGAACTCATATTATGTCTGAAAATGATGAAAAACAGTAAGCCCACTAGTTACGTGAAGTCCTTTATTCATATGAGGCCTCTAACTGGACTGATCATAACTTTTCGTCCAAATTCCGGTCGTGTGTTCTTAGACTCTATGGAAAGCCCACAGTCTAGAATCTTTCCATATACTGTGAATGACATTTGAATTTTATATTTTCTGAGAATTTTAATTGTAGCACTAAGTGTACAGAATTGCTTGGACGATGTGGCGTGGTCTAATACATTGGGGGTGGTGTATGTTGGTTGGTGATTATATGCATATTGATATAATTATCCATGAGGGTTGGGGAAATGCATGAGTTTGTGTATGCTTGAGGCCATTGCATGGCTTGTTGTAGGCTACTAGTGGACTTGATATGTCACGATTAGGCCTAGAGGTTAAATTATGTCGTTACTCAAGTGGTAATGACTTATGATGTCAATGTATGCGTGTATTGATATGTTGGCATGAATCGTGTGAATTAATTGGAATTTATGTGTTCAATGATATAACTTTCCAATTGATGCATGGGTTGCAATGCATGAGTAGGCATGTACATATAGCACTCATATATATGTAGCATGGTGATAGGCATTGGCATATTGCATTACATTTATGCACAAGTACATCGCATGAAATGGGTGTCAGTGCATGGGAAAATCAGCATTTTTGTTTGGTGTTGATGTTGGTTTCGGTCTAGGGACAAAGTCCTAAAAGGTCGCATGAATGATCGGAGGTTGCCTAACATGGCTTTTGAACAAAGCGGTTTTATCGAAGTATGTTCAATAAATTATATCGAAGGGTTGTCCACTAAATTTTATCGAAGTATGTCTAATAATATATGTCAGAGGGTTGTGCACATAATTATTTATCAGAGTATGTCCACTAAAGTTTATCGGAGGGTTGTCCATAAATAAAACAAATATCTTTGTTTTGAAAACAGTTTTTCATACATGGCATATTGCATGTTGAGAGAAGTCGGTGAGGACTTAGTACAGGGATCATGAGGAGTAGCATCTCATTCATGTCATGTGATTCCATTCTGATCAAATAATCGTGGATTGAATGTACTGTGGCATGACCATTGCAAATGCACTTAGCGGAGGCCCTTGTAGGATTTCAATTTCCACTGGCATTGTTCACCCAGTCGTGGGACCCCCCTTTCAGGTACAAGGGATGTGCAAGGAGATGGCGCTCACTAGAGGCCGATAATGAGAAGAAAGCCGGATTGTGTCTTTGATTTATATTTTGTAAAACGTGTATAAGAATTCTTAATTTTGATATATGTTTTGTATAAGAGTGGTGTAAATTTCAACTCTTATGGACTATGGTCCTATAGTCATGTGCTTATATGTTTGAGTATGGATAAATAGGCCCTATGTGGCCATTTTTACTCGTATATGGACCTGGTGCGGTCGTTAATATTGAGACAGGTTGCCATGTAATTGCACAGGTTGTATTTTTGGGTAGAGCTCCCTGTACAAAGGAGATTCTGCCCGATTTTCGTTAAATCCTGGGTCCCGGGAAAAGGGGACTCAATGGTGTGGTGCCAGGTTACCCGACATCCACAAATCTTTCGTGGGTTGATGGGTTGTCAATGGAACCCTGGGATTTGGGGTGTCACACTTGCTTCCATTGTGGCCAAGCTAGTCACTAGAGAAGGAATTGCAAATTCTATTTAGGTTCCTTGAAGAATAAGGCATCGGATGCCCCCATCTACTTCATTGTCCATGATAACAAACAATCAAAACAAGATAATGTAAAACTCTGTCATATTTATGACCTTGTTACCTTTACCATATAAATGAGAAACACATGACTAAGCTACACAAGAGTGAAACTTAAGGTCATTTGATTGTGAATCATATGACATATGAAAAACTTTTTTATTAGGCAAGATGACTAAGTTATCCTTTAAGGGAAAGGGTGAATGTTGAATACACAAAAGAGCAATAATTATATCGGAATTTAGCACCTTCAGGTCATACTTTGCTCACATTTTGCATAAGAATAGGTACTTTTAATTGTTTTTGTGTTTTTGGACTTGTGGCTGTGTTTTTCTTAGGTTTCATACATAATTGTTAGCTACAAGGGTTCGTGTCCGTAGTTTAATATGCGATCATCGAGGACACGGTGGCAAACTCGCTGTGAAGTTTCCTGAAGTAAATGTCGGGAACAAGGGGTAGAGGCGGTGCGTATCGGTGGTACCGCTCCGACTCTGTACCACACCCAAGCCAGAATTCAACAAGGCCAACCCGTACTGTGCACGCCCCAACTCCGTACCGCACACCCATGCGTAAAAGCACCCGGTGAGCAAAACGGTACCCGCACCACACTAACCTCGTACCTGCAGATCGACATGTGACTATGAATTGAGCAGAATAATGATTCTAATGCAAGGGCACGATCATCCTTCAACCATTAACCCCGAGATCACAATGGAAAGGGCATAAAGCCAAAGGTAAAGGGGGAGAAGGCAACTTTTGATTCCTAGGGTTTGGTTTTCATAAAAAGTGTGTGTTCTTTTTCTCATAGTTTTGGCTAGGGTTTTCTACAGATATAGTCAGCACTCTACCTTTCTCTTCTGTCTCACAGATTTTACTCTAAGTTCATGTAACCCTTTCGCTTAGATCACACAACCTGCTTTCTCCTTCGCATTTCGTGTTTTGAATATTTGGTTTTGCAATTGAAGTTTGATTTTCTCAATTCTCTTTATGATTCGTTTCTCATCAATTATGATTTGTTTTATAATTCCAATGAAGTTCTAATCTCTTGTGTTGGGGTTCTAACGGTGGAAACTCACCCTGATCAAGGTAATAACCCTCAATTCCTCTTTTATACTTCAATGGGATTGTGTGATGTTAAGCACTTGTAGAGAAACTTTATAAAACCTTAGTTGGGCATTCTCTTGACAACATGTGAACGAGAGATCCTCAGTACACGTTGTACTTGATTACAAATGCAAGCTAAGAGTCTGAATTAATTATTGAACAAGTGTTTAACATCCCTCGATCGTTTTTCATTCCAAAAGAGAGTTTAAAGAAAAATCTTCCGTCGAAGA
Source organism: Tetrastigma voinierianum (assembly GCA_016808115.1). Taxonomy (NCBI): domain Eukaryota; kingdom Viridiplantae; phylum Streptophyta; class Magnoliopsida; order Vitales; family Vitaceae; genus Tetrastigma; species Tetrastigma voinierianum. The sequence goes on along the minus strand of JAEQBH010000746.1, from coordinate 15,830 downwards.
CCATTCATCAATGACTCTTAGATGAGTTTGTAAACTAAGAGGTGGGAATTACTTGATCAATAGTGAGTGGAAACCTAAGAACCCCATCAATCATCTTCTTGTTTTAAAATAGTCTATTTAATTAATTACTCAATCAACCAACCAATAAACCCCATAATTTCCTTTTTCAACATGAATTTTCGAGAATAGCTCCTAAGGATCAACTAAAAGACCACTCAGAGATGACTTGTCGACCCCACACAAGATACAATGCTGGGGGATAACCTTAATTCCTACGCTTGGGAATAAAATTCAGCATACGAATAAGAATGAAGCAGTGAACGTGTAAGTCGGCCTTTAGACCTAGTACAACATATGTATGTGGTTCGATGTCCAAGCATGCCATAGGTGGTTTCATCTACTTTTGACATCAAGTATCGCGACTTTTCATGGTAATGGTACTTCCTCAGATCTTATGAAGTACAAGTCAAAAGCCTTTGAAAAGTTTAAAGAATTCAGTAATGAAGTGGAGAAACAACTTGGGAAAAGTATTAAAACACTTAGATCTGATCGAGGTGGTGAATACTTAAGCCAAGAGTTTTTGGATTATCTTGTAGATCATGGGATACAGTCCCAATGGACTCCACCTTACACGCCACAACACAATGGTGTGGTTGACTGAAAGAAGAAACCGAACCTTGTTAGACATGGTGAGGTCTATGATGGGCAAGGCAGACCTTCCCAAATCATTTTGGGGTTATGAACTCAAGATTCCTATTTATATCCTAAACAGAGTCCCATCAAAGTCAATTGATGTTACTCCATATGAGATATGGACTAACAAGAAACCCTATCTTTCTCACATGAAAGTATGGGGTTGTCCAGCTTATGTGAAGTGGATATTGAAAACAAGCTAGAAGTTAAATCTGACAAGTGTCTGTTTGTAGGATATCCTAACGAAACAATGGGAAATCAGTTCTACAACTCTTTGGAACAAAAGATGTTCATTTCAAAGCATGTTGTTTTCTTAGAGAAAGAGTTTCTTCTAAGAGACGGTGGGAGCAAAGTTGAGCTTGAAGAAGTTCAAGATGCTCAAGCAGACACAAATGAATTGCTTGGACCTAAGGCTTACATTCATATAGATGAAATAGCAGCTAATCCTTTTGAAGCTCAAGAGCTTCGTAGGTCTAATAGGATACGTATTGTTCCAGAGAGGTATAGATTTCTCATCAATGAACAGAATGGCGTTTTGTTCATAAAGGATGATGAGCCTACTACCTATGAAGAATATTGGAACATTTCATAACCTGACAAGTGGCTTATAGCCATGAAGTCATAAATGGATTCCATGTATGAAAACCAAGAATGGACATCGTCGACCCACCAAGGAATAAAAACCCATGGTGCAAAATGGATTCCCTGCTGAAGAAGACATACATGGAAGGTAAGGTTGTCACCTACAAAGCTAGGCTTGTGGCTAAAGGCTATCATAAAAAATAAGGAGTTGATTATGATGAGACTTTTAGTTCTGTTGTTATGCCTAAATCCATAAGGATACTCCCGCCATCGCCGTCATTATGATTACGAAGACGTGGGTAAATAGATGTAAAGACTAAGCTCTTAATGGAAACCCATCTAAGGATGTGTATATGACACAACCAGAAGGCTTTACATCTAAAGATGGCAATAAAGTATGCAAGCTTCAAAAATCCATTTATGGTTTGAAGCAAGCATCTAGGAGTTGGAACATTCGATTTGATGAGACAATCAAAAAGTTTGGTTTCTCATAAAATCAAGATAAGACTTGTACGTATAAGAAGGTTAGTGGAGTGTTGTCGTGTTCCTTATGTTGTATGTAGAAGACATACTATTTATAGGAAATGACGTCTTGGTTTTACAATATGTCAAAATTTTGGTTATCCAATATTTTCTCCATTAAAACCTTAGAGAAACAACCTACATCTTGGGGATTAATATTTATTGAGATAGATCTAAAAGGTTGCTTGGTCTTTCATAGTCAACATACACAAAAAAGATGCTAAAGAGGTTTAGCATGGATCAAGCCAAGAGAGGGTTCATTCCTATGACGCATGGGATTGCACTCTTGAAGTCCTTATGTCCTCAAACACAAGATGAGAGGACGCACATGTGTTTGATCCTTTATGCTTCAGCTATCGGATCAATCATGTATTATATGATATGTACTACACCTAATGTATCATATGCTCTGGATGTCACGAGCAAAAACCAATTAGACCCTGGTGAGGGTCATTGGGTGGTTGTAAAGAATATTCTTAAGTACCTGAGAAGGACTAAGGATATATTCTTGATATATGGATATGGAGATAGCGATCATCATGTGAAGGGGTATAGGGATGCCAACTTCCAATCTGATAGAGATGACACCAAATCTTAATTAGGTTATGTGTTCATGTTGAATGGTGGGGCAGTCAGTTGGAAAGGTTCCAAACACGAGATGACTGCAGATTCTACAACTTATTTAGAGTACAAAGTTGCTTCCAATGGCATCTTAGGAAGCGTTTTGGACAAGGAAGTTCATTCATGAACTAGGAGTGGTGCCTTGCATTTTTGATCTGATATTGAAGTATCGTGATAACAATGGAGCCATTCTAAAAGCAAAAGAAACCACGGTCTCATCAAAGGTCCAAACTAGTACTCAAAGGATACCACTTGATTTGAGAAATCATTGGTGATCATGGTGTAATCATAGAGAAAGTGTCCACTTATCATAACATTTTTGATCCTTTGACTAAGCCACTTCCCCAAAAGAAGTTCAATTCTCATGTACTAGCCTATAATATTAGATATAAAAGCGATTGGCTTTAGATCAAATGGGAGATTGTTAGAGAAGTGCTTTAAAGGTCATCACCTTTATCACTTGTTGTATGTCTTATATTCATTTATAGTAAAATCATCTTCATTTCTTTGATATTCATTTATTATATGAATTGATAGTGATCTTAAATCAAATTAATGAAGTCCTTGATACCTTACATAGCGTAAAGGAAATCATGATTGTGGTCGTGATTATGATATTCCTATTATGTGTAATTATGTAGTATCTAAACTATCCTTAGTCATAGGATCAACAAAATTAGACATTGTTGATCCAAACAGACTAGCAAATGTTGTACTCCTTGATTTGATCAAGCAACCTGTCTCATAAACTGTGATCATCGTGATGATTAGAGTAGGCATGTGGATGCTTGCTACTAGTAGCTAAGTTCATCGAAGACTTGCTATGAGACAATCATATGGATTATATATTCAAACATCAATGATAGTCTCATCATAGCAATGGTGCAAGTATCCTTAGACTTGAGGTGCTCAATGGTATCTTAGATACTGATTCTATACTTTGTCTTCGATCCTTGTTACCTTAAGCAAGGTTGCTAGTAGGGTGATGATTAGGTATAGCATGAGGTATTCAAAGGTAATTGAGTAGCCAATAAAGGATTCACTACATCTGATAGAAGGAGAGTATACCCTATGACATCTTGTAAAGATCATTACTCGGACTCTCTAGCCAGAGTAAACATGTCTCGAAGAAGAGTCTTCAGTGCCATGCTTTGTGAGTAATGGATCTCAAAGACAGGATAAATACACTTGGGCTAGTTCATCTAGTGGGACCAGACACATAGTCCATGCTTTGAACCAAGTCGGGTATTGTATGGAGTAAAAGGATAGCATTGCACAATATATTGCATATGGAAAGGTTCATAGTCAAACCTTTGACTCTCCAGTTATTTGGGGGTCATGATGTGTTTCTAGATACCACTCATGATTTGCTCAAATCAAGAGTTGATTCAAGTGGCAAACATATCACAAACTTAGAAAGTATGAAGAAAGAGTAAAACGGTATTGGATTTCATCCAACTAGTGGAAAGCTTTGGAATTAGACATGCTAGGGGTTAATGTAATCCCCGGAGCAAGAGGACTTGGTTTAAAGCCATAGAGCCTTGAGAAGGCTCTTTCGATCACATATGGGCCATAAGCCCATAGGGTGCACTCTATAGGCATGTGGATGCATGTATGCCACTCTCCCTTTTTAATGAAGGGTACTCGTCCCAGGCATACTGGGTGGTCTATATATATCACATGATCAGAACCCTATCCACCATGAAAAAGGAGAAAACTTCCACCAAAGTGAGAAAGAGATTTTGAGAGTCAAAACCCCTCTCTAGCCGTCCCCTTGAAGATCACCTACTCAGCTAGCACCAAGTCTTTGATCTCTGTCGATTTCATGGAGGTTTCTCACTTTGTGTGAATCATCATTAGAAGTGTTCCTATCCTTGGAACACTTGGTGTGATGCGGATCTACAATCCAAGAGGTTGTCCTCGTCGAATATTCTTTAAGAAGGAAGCACGGACCAAAAGGTATGATCTTCTAAACACCCTATTGCATGGTTGTTCGGCTTTGATGATCAAAGAGGATCCTTGGGTTAGGGTTTATATTTTTTTTTTCCACTGCGCTCCAACTATGATTCAAACCTATAAAACCCTACAATGCATCGGTGGCAAGAATAACATTGATTAGGATATTGTTTGCTTTTGCATCAATTCATAATCTATTTTTTCATGAAATGGATATCAAAACGACATTCTTGAATGGGGATCTCAATGAGGAGGTCTACATGGAACAATCGGAAGTTTTTGTTCTAAAAGGGAATGAGAACAAGTGTGAAAGTCGTTAAATCATTATATGGTTTAAAACAAGCTCCCAAATAATGGCATGAAAATTTAATCATGTTATTCTTTCAAATGGATTTAGACACAACAATGCAAACACATGCTTAGATTCTAAGACTTGTGGAGACTATGTGGTTATAATTTGTTTATATGTGGATGACATGTTAATATTAAGTGATGACATGAAAGGAATAATATAAACAAAGAGGTTTCTATCCTCAACTTTCAAGATGTGAGATCTTAGAGAAGTTGATACTATCTTGGGTATCAAAATAAAAAGAAATAGTGTGGGTTATGCTTTGAACCAAACTCACTATATAGAAAAAGGAGTTAGTAAATTTAGTCATCTCAAGATTAAAGATGCTAATACTCCATTTGATTCAAGTGTAAAGCTTGAAAAGAATGATGGTAGAGTAGTGGCTCAACTTGAGTATGCAAGTGCAATTGGAAGTCTTATGTATGTTGCGCAATGTACTAGGGCTGACATTTCATTTGCAATTAGTAAACTAAGTAGGTTTATTAGCAATCCAAGTGTAGAAAACTGGAAAGCTATTGGTCGAGTTCTTGGTTATCTAAAAAATACTAAAGAACTAAGTCTCCAATACTCAAAGTTTCGCATACTGAATAGGCTGGTCTCGTATGTAAGTTGGATATCAAGTGTGGGAGATAACTTACCTACCACAAGTTGGGTGTTTACACTTGGTGGTGGAGCAGTCTCTTGGGGATCCAAGAAACAAACTTATATATCACACTCAACCATGAAAGTAGAGTATATAGCCTTAGCTACAATAGGAAAAGAAGCTAAGTGGCTTATGGATCTCATGATAGACATCCCTTTTACTACAAATAGTATGTTAATGGTATTAATACATTGAGATAGTTAAGCCACTCTAGCTCGTGCGACAAAAGTATCAGACATGAGTATGTCAAACAATTGATTCAAGATGGAATCATCTCAATCTCATTTGTGAGATCAAGTGGAAACTTGGTGGATTATTTTACTAAACCTCTTACAAGAGATTTAGTAAGGACAACATCTAGAGGGATGAGACTAAAACTCATTAAATTCACCAATGACAGTTACCCATCTTAATACTAAGAAATGACTAGTCTTACATTCAATGGGTAAAAACAAGCCATCGATACATGAATTGTGGCAGCATTAGAATTTTTATGTTCCATCTGTGATGAATAATGTTGGTTGTTATCGTTAGAAGGTTAAACTTAAAGTTTTCAGCCTATGTGTGACAAGCATCTTAAAGGTAACAAAGATGATAGAATACTTCCACCTCTCATGAGAGTTGGAATTTCCCTCAAGAAAGTTCATGAATGGATTGAGCACATGGCCATAAAAGTCCTAAGCAAGGAAAAATTTTGGACACTTGCGTGGTTAGTGGAAGTGTGTGTGTTGTTACCGGTTTCGTTACAAGGAATAACTGGTTCAATGCTATAAGCAACATGGGATTTCAACAAAGCTTTGTGCCAATTACACTAAGGTAAAATTCAAATCGAAATATATTTTATTTTATACATTTTCACTATTGTGGTTACAAAGGTTGTTTTTATTTTTAACCAAGTGGGGGATTGTTATATAATTTCATATATTATTGGTTAAAAATAAGTATAATAAGAATTATAGTTTTTATAATATTATGTGTAAAAAGAGTTACATTTGTGATGATATTTTAAGTGTAATAAGAGTTACATTTTTAAGCATCTTATGTTTAAAAGGAGTTACACATTCAATGGTTAATTAAGACTGTAACATTTAAGAACAAATCATGTTTAATGGGTGGATTAAACCTATGAAATGTTACAAAACTTATAAAGCCGAGTACATCTCATGTGTTTGTAACATTTGAGAGTAAATCATGTTTAATGTGACATTGGACATATAAATAAAGTATTAGATTGTTACAAAACTTATGAGGTTGATGAAGATCATAAGTTTGTAACATTTGAGCTTAAATATATGTTTAATGTGTGAATTAAACATATATTTATGTTTTAGGATGTTACAATCTCAAGAGGTTAAGGAAGACACGAAGTCTTCTTCTCTTTGTAATCACATTTTTCAACCCTAAGAGTTATCTATAAGAGCGACTTATCTTTTTTTGAAATCTAATGCAAAAAAGTAGAAGGCTTGATCAATCCTAAGGCTATTTTCATCTTACTTCCCTAAAGATTTCTTGAAAGATGGAGGAAATTGATGAGTCTTAAACTCATCTATTTTTAATCCATTTTTCTGGCTTATTTTTAGTATCTTCAGATATGTTTTAATGCCAAATTATGGAATATTTACCGAGTTTGTGTTTTGCAAATTTTTATTCAAAAAGGAGAAAAATTCCAATAGGAAAGAAGAGAAAAGAGCAATATTAAAGAATTGTCAGCGACAGTAGTTTTCAGTTTGAACAAACTCCTAAGCAATGGAAAGAACTCATTACCATTAATATTTCCTTTGTCGCAACACAAATATCTTAATATTGACATATGAGCTATGTCGCAACAAAAGACAACATGTCACAACAGAAAATGAGAAGAATATAACAAGTCGACTGAGACAAAGAAAGTTTATGCCGGTAAAAGTTTTCAGCAGGATGTCAACACAAGGAAGAAATTGTTAAGACAAAGAAGCTCCTGTCGCTACAAATGAAACAGGAAGAAGGCAGAAATTATGTCACACATGGTATCTTCTCTCATTTAGGCAAGAAATATGTACCATAAGAAATGGGTTTGAAGTATTGGAAAAGAAAATACCCAAATCTTATAAATAAATTCGACATAAGTAATTGATTAGGAAACAAGAATCGGGAATGAACATACATTTCAATCGTTGAAGTACTGGCAAAGGAGAAATCCAAACTATACTACCTTACCATTTTGACAATTTCAGATTCCAATTTATGATAGAATTGAATTAGATTATGATGCAGGAATTGATAATTTCATAGTAGAGAAATCCCAATGTCCACTTCCGCAAATAACTGTTCAAATTCCGCTTTATGTTTAGGATTTTAAATTTTTCCTTTATTATAGCTATATAAATTCATATAGTAGAATTCTTAGTTCTAAGTATGGAAATTTCATGAATGGAAGTTCAAATAGTCTCGAACTGGAGCAGTCGGGGTAATTTGAATTTTAAATTTTTCAATCTCTGTGGGAACGATATCCGGACTTATAGGTCCACTTTTATTACTTGTATCACCTGCACTTGCGCATTAAGACTAAACTAAATCTTTAATGAATCTAATGGACAAACTCCTTTTCTTGCCGAGCATACAAGTTATTTTTATCCGAACAAGTTTCTCGTGCCTTACTAGGGATCGATTAGCATATAAATATGTGGTAATGGTATCACTCAGATATCTCATTCGTCTTATCAAGTTTTTACGCCATTGCCAAGGATCGAAAGGATAAATTTAAAGATCAATATTCTAACCAAAAGGGATTTACTAATTTGGACATTTTTCTTTTTGATTTTAATTTTTTAGAAAATCACAAAAACAGTTTTAATAGCACTAGTTGAATAAGCTACTGACATTTTTCTATGAGCTTAATGGACATAATTGTTTCCCACATAATTCATTTGATTTTAGTGTGTTTATATTTCAGGAAGATTTTAAATGCATAGAAGACCGAAGCAGATATGCTACCTCTAGATACTGAAATTGAGAGAACTCTATAGAATTTAAGAAGATCACCCAAAGGCGTAATCTCAAGAAATATGGCAAATCAAAGAGACGTATCACAAAGCATTCCAAGAAGAAGAAGAAGTAGAGAGAAATCAAAGGCCTAATACTATGGAGGACTTTTGGAGGCCTATTATCCAAGAGGAGTACTCTGTAGTAAGACAACAGCAATTGAAACAAACAATTTTGAGCTGAAGCTACCATTGATTACTATGGTGCAGCAACACCAGTTCATAGGTCACTCCTCCAAGATCCCAACAGCATAGGAGATTCGCGAGGATGCCAACACATCAAGTCGAATGGGGTGAGACCGTGGCAATCAAGATGCGCTCTTCCTTTCACCGATGTGGCAAAGAACATGGTTTGATTCATTGCCGTGACTGAACACCGGGGAAGAGTTGGTGAGGCCTATATGAGTTGCATCTTTCCTCTAGCTCTAACTCGGCTGGAGTAAGAGGTGAAATAATTGTCTTCAAGTAGGGAGAAGAGGAGAGTCTCTACAATGCATGGGAGAGGGGAGAGATTCAAGGGACTATTAAAAAGATGCCCTATGCATGGAATAGATTTGACCAATTAAATGTGGACATTTATATCATGCTATGAATTATACCCCAAGGGCAATCGGGATATTCCCGCTATGGAGCTTCTAAAAGAAGAAGTGGAGGAGGTAATGCATGTGATAGAAGACCTTGCCAAATGCAACTACAAGGCTCCATCTGAAGCTACAGGGAGCAACAACAGGCTGAGGGGAAATGGTTTGATTGAGCTGGACCGTATGACTGCCATAGAAGCAAAACTAAATGCAGTGATAAACAAACTGGGAAACAATGAAAGAAGAATGCACACTGCACATGAAGTGGGAGTAGTAGAAGAAAGAATTAGAAGAAGAGCTGAAGGACTAGTTGGAGAAGAGCCTTACCAAGTTGAGGAGACCAAGTATATGAATGAGCAAAGAATTTATCACTTCAAGTATAACCCTAACTTGCCAACACACTATACACTAGCACTGAGGAACCATGAAAACTTTTCATATGGTGGAGGGAGGCACTGGGCCCTTAGACATGGGACAATACATTGTTATGCTTAGCCTGTAGTTTTAAGAACAACAAAGAACAAAGGGACAATAGAGGAGATTATCAGGGTCAGAAAATGACTCAATCATTTGAAGATCAGATGCTTCATTTCATGTCAAAAAACAAAAGGATTTTGAATTTGCATGAAAAAAAATTTCTAACCTTGAAAATTTCCAAGCAAACACAACTATGTTTCAGACAAACACCAATGCCTCTTTGAAGAATCTGGAGATACAGATAGGGCAACTGGCTCAAGCTATGCGGAAAGAGCCTAAGGATTCATTTCCAAGTGACACCAAAACGAATCCAAAGGACTATATGGCAGTAATTCTGAGAAATGTCAAAGCTTTATATGAAAGGAACGCTGGAAAATAGTGGACATCGAGGAAAAGCAAAGTTAGGAAGAGCGCTTCTCTAGATTCTTAAACATGTTTAAGAAGATAGAGATCAACATTCCTCTTCAAAAGCATTAACTCGTATGCCCTCAAGACGCAAAATTCATGAAAGATATATTAAGCAAAGAGAAAGATTACCGAGGAAGGATAGTGAGCCCACCAAAGAACCTCGTAGTGCAATGATCTCAAAACCTTACGCAGAAAATGCGTGGATCCAAGCAAACTTCAATTATACCCCGCAAAATTGGGGATGCCGATATGGGAAAAGCATTGTGTGATTCTCGATCTAGCATCAACTCATGCCTTTGTCTCAAGGTTAAAAGATTAAGTCTGGGGGGGAGCTCACTCCCACGACCATGACTCGCTAGATGGCGCACATGACATCGCTCATCCTAAGTGGCATCCTTGAAGATATGCTGATCAAAGTGGGAAAATTTGTCTTTCCAGTGGACTTTGTAGTCATTAATATAGAGGAAGACAAACAAGTCCCATTGTTTTTAGGAAGACCATTCCTAGCAACATGAGCAGCATTGATTGGTGTGAAAAAAGGGGAATTGATTGTCAACGTTGGAGATGAAGCAGTGCACTTCAATCTCAATCACAGTTTGAAACAACCAGAACTGAATAGTGCTGACTGTGAAATTGTAGAAACAAAAATTCCTGTCAATTCTAAACTGACCATTGATTGTAATTTTCAGAATTCAATGAATGAGATTAATTTCCAGTATCTTGAGCACCTTGAAGTTGAAATTCTGAACTCCAACTTTAAATTAAAAGATTCAAGATTCGTCGAGAAAACAAAGGCAAAAAAAAATCTAGCATTTATGAAGAAAAAGTTGCTGAAGAAAACAAAAGTTCAGAGGGTTTAATACTCAAGGAATTTCCTGAACATTTAAAGTATGCCTTCTTGTAACCAGAAAAAGGAAAGCCAATTATCATTTCAGTTGGATTAACAAGGCTGGAAGAGCAAAAACTGCTGGAGATTCTCAGAAAATATAAGGAAGCAATAGCTTGGTTTATAGAAGATTTGAAAAGAATCAATCCTTCAATCTGTAAGCATAAGATCCTGTTGGAGGAGAATGCTAGAACGTCTATAGAACATCAGAGAAGGTTGAATCCAGTAATGAAAGAAGAAGTTAGGAAAAAGAAGTAATCGAAATGGCTAAATGCAAGCCATATATGCAATCTCGCATAGCCTCTGGTGAGCTCCAGTACATGTGGTTCCAAAAAAGGGAGGATTCACTGTCATCGTAAATGAAGAATGAATTGATTCCTACAAGAACTGTGATAGGGTGGAGAGTGTGTATAGACTACAAGAAACTTAACACTGCTACCAAAAAGGACCATTATCCTCTACCTTTCATTGACTAAATGTTGGAAATGTTAGCAAGGCACTTCCATTACTGTTTTCTTAATAGATATTCTGGTTATAACCAGATTGCAATAGCCCTAGAAGATCAGGAGAAATCAACATTTACATGTCCTTTTGTCACCTTTGCCTTTAGAAGGATGCCATTTGGATTATATAATGTTCCGGCCACCTTTCACAGATGTATGATGTCTATATTTTCTGACTTGGTGGAAGAGGTTATGGAAATATTTATGGATGACTTCTCAATATATGGATCCACTTTTTAAGATTGTTTGAAAAAATTAGAAACAGTACTTTCAAAGGTGCCAAGACAAAAATCTAACTTTAAATTGGGGAAAATGCCATTTCATGGTAACTGAAGGTATTGTCTTAGTAAGCACAAGATTTGTCTGTTTGGAAGTGTAATTGCCAAAGATTGTCATATAAAATTCTCATGTCACCTACAATAGTGAAGGGAATAAGAAGCTTCTTGGGACATGTTGGATTTTACAGAAGATTCATTAAGGATTTTTCAAAAATCTCCAGACCACTATGTAGACTGCTAGAAAAAGATGCAAATTTTGATTTTGATGAATCATGCAGATCTGCATTTAAGGAAATTAAATCCAGATTAGTATCGCCCCATTATGTTGACAATTCGGGACCGGATCAATGAGTTTGAAATTTATTATGTGTGATGTCGCGATTAGTGCACGGGAGAGTTTATCGGGACGTAGAACTCGAAAAGATATTCAAGGCCATATACTATGCTAGCAAAACATTCAATGAGGCACAAGAGAACTACTCCACCACAAAGAAGGAGATGCTAGCAATGGTATTTGCTTATGAAAAATTCAGGTCTTATATATTGGGGTCCCATGTTGTAATACACACTGATCATGCTACAATTAAATATCTAATGGCAAAGAAGGATGCTGCCAAACCGATCAATGGGTGCTACTGTTGCAAGAGTTTGATCTTGAAATCAAGGATAAGAAGGGTAGTGACAATGTGATAGCAGATCACTTGTCTAGATTGAAGAGAATTGCAGGAGCATAAAAGGGGACAGAAATAGCAGAAATTTTTTCTGATGAGCAGCTATTGATTTTATCAGTACAAACACCTTGGTATGCTGATATTGTCAACTACTTAGCTTGTGGAGTTATGTCATTTGAATTCAACTACCAATAGAGGAGGAAATTGAGAACTGATTACAGATTGTATATATGGGATGACCCACTCATCAGAGAAGAGAAGCGTGACATGATCATAAGGAGATGTGTCCTAAAAACAAAACAGGGTGGTATTATGGAGAAATGTCATGCATCACCATATGGAGGACACTTTGCAGGAAACAAGACAGCCTAGAAAATTCTCCAATCAGGATTTGATTGGCCTACTCTATTCAAAGACTGCTTTGAATGGGTAAAACATTGTGATACTTGTCAAAGAATGGGCAACTTAAGAAGAATAAATGAAATGTCCCTATAAGGAATTCTTGTGGTGTAGATTTTTTATGTATGGGGAATAGACTTTATGGGACCTTTCCCATCATCATTTGGCAATATGTACATTCTCCTAGCTGTGGATTATGTATCCAAATGGGTGGAAGCAACAGCTTGTCCCATAAATGATGCCATCACAATGGTTGGGTTTATACAAAGAAACATTTTGAGCAGATTTGGGCACCTACAACAATCATCAGTGATGAAGGAAGCCATTTTGCAACAAAGTTTTCAGAAACCATGAGCGCATATGGAATCAAACATCTAATGGGATTGGCTTATCACCCTCAATCAAATGGACAACCTGAAATTTCCAATAGGGAGATAAAAAAAATTCTGGAGAAAACAATAAATGCAAGCATGAATGACTAGTCTATAAATCGATGATACCGCGATAGGAACTCGCTTACAAAACTCCCATTGGAATGTCTCCATACAAAATTGTATATGGAAAACCTTGTCATCTCCCTTTAGAATTGGAATACAAGGCTATGTGGGACATCAAGAAACTAAACTGTGACTTTCAAGCTACTAAGGAAAAGAGACTACTCCAAATGAATGAACTGGAAGAATTGAGAAATGAAGCTTATGACAATGCTAGAATTTATAAGGAAAAGACCAAGAGGTGGCATGATAAAAAAATCCTAAGGAGGTCATGGGGGAAAAACCAAAGCATCTAAGGAGCTGAGGACTCTTTTGTATTATTTTTTTTTCTTTTCTTTTCTTCGTAGATTAGATTTAGCGTAGAATTTTAATTTGTTTACTGGACCTGAAATAGTGAATTGTTCGTGGCTAGAAGTTGAATTAAATTGTTGAATTTCATTTTCGATTATTGTCTCGAATCCAATGAAATCAAACAAAGCCGAATTCATTTCTTTCAGCCACGGTGCTAATTTTTTCCTTATCGTGATTTCAAGACTTCCACTGTGGATCTAGTTTTGAAACACAACTTCCGCCTCGAAAGATCTCGATGTTAGTTATGGTATTTTCTACACAACTAGAAAGAAATTTTCTGCATTGAGAATCTTGAATTTATTTGAATGGTGATGTTCATGAAGTGAATTGTTCCCAATATTAGAAACTAATACCCATAAAAGGATTGTTATCTGGCTCTGATTTCCAGGAGGCCTTCTGAGTGACACAGAGATGGAGATTCCTGAGAGTATGGAGCAGTTACTTAGGGGTATGATAGACTAATATTGAATAACTAATGAGCTATGAAAGATTACTTAGATAAATCCTTAATTTATCTAAGTAAATTCATTTTTATGTGGTATACCAAGTCGTTGATTAGATCTATAACAAAACACAATTCACTGTCACGACAAAGTTCGCTACAGCTGCTCTTTTTCTCTTCTTTCCTGCTGGAATTTTTCTCCTTTTTGAATAAAAACCTACCAAAGACAAAGTTGGTAAATATTCCATAATTTGGCATTAAAACATATCTAAAGATACTAAAAATAAGTCAAAAGAATTAATTAAAAATAGATGAGTTTAAGACTCATCATAAATAAAGTCTTTTGACAAAGTTCCAAGAACTTATTTGAGCCTTCTTCTTACTTCTTTTTCAAGAGTTTGTGAGTGTTTTTATAATTTTAGAGTTTACTATATAAAATGATATTAGTGTTTCTCTTCTCCATTGTATCCATCTATTTTTTCCATCATTTCAGTCTTTACCTTCGTCAAGTCGTGTATCATTCCTCCTGCCTGGCTTGTTTTGTGCCTTCAAGCAAGATGTCCATCATTCTCGCTCCTCTTATTGCTTGATACAAAGAAAAAGGCTTCAAGGGAACCATTGATCGACCTGGACCAAACTATCAGTTGATGCATCAAGAATCATATGAGAGCAAGGAAATGAAGGTCTCCTTGTTTCTTAGAATTTCCAAAATTTTACAAGAACTTGATTACAAAAAGAAAATTCTCTCATGCATAGCATGCAAAGACAAGACAAAACTCTCTCATTTTTTCTTGCTTGAGTCCTTCACACCATGTTGATCCTGATGCGGACACCTGCGACACACCGCCAGCCACCACCACGCGAATGGCAGCCGTCGCGCCAAAGGAAGGAAAGTGAAGCAGTGTATCTAAGTCGTGTGTATAAACATTGTCCTTCGGAAATTTATTCCCCAGGATTAAACAACCCTTCAGATAATCTCTAGAACGGGAACAAAAAAGAGGTAGAGAGCAAGATCTAGTAGTGAAATTTTTCTGTATTTTCAACATCAACAAAGGTATGATTTTATAGGAAAACAACCTACAACCGATTTTTTTGAAATTAAAATATATGGTCAGTTGGCCACAGTGTTAATGGAAATAAATCAAAATATGATCAAATGGGAATTAATGCTGTGAAAGTTAAAGGAATTCTATTTCAAAATTGATATCTGAGAGAAATGTTGAGTAAATTTAAATTCTTTTCAAAATTGAACGCTTTGATTTAAATTGCCAAAACCTTGGTTTTCTACATGTGCAAACAAAAGAAAAATAATACTTAGCAAAACCAAATTTGTCTCGTGGTATTCACGTGGGGGGGAATCCATCGATTTGCACTGAAATCGGGCTTTCGACCCATTTCTTGTGCGGGCGAGGCCTCCCCTTTTCTCAAGCCTTGTACAAGCCCAAAGATGAGTTTTAGAATATAAATCCAAAAAAGTCTTGTCTTTTTTCCATGTGGGACAAGTTTCTTTTTGAAAAAACAACACACTAACAATCCCCCACACTTTTCAAAAAGATATTTGAATTTAAAACATTTTGCCTGGATTATGGAAGAAGGTGTAAGTGTCTTCAGTTTGGTATTCAATGAACTATGAACCAAAGATAGATGAATAAGATTTAATTTACAGGGTCTTGGTGAAGCTTATAGCTTCTATGAACCAGAAGACTCTTGATCGTAAATTAGGGAACTTATCATCAGCACTACACATCACGATTCTTGTTGTTCAACATCATTGTGCACGATTAAGCAATGCCCATGCCTGATTATTTCATAAGTGCTTTAGAAATTTCACTAAGATATTTCATGGGAGCGACCCCACTCCACACTTACATAGATGACTTCATCAAGTGTATACTATATTTATATGCACCATCGATAAAGGATATGAAATCATTAAGAGTATAACCCAACC